>JANQAP020577819.1:0-14259 GCA_026874005.2 Erythroxylum coriaceum | reverse complement strand
TAGTATAGCAGGTTAGACATGGAGAGATTGTGCTCTGAGAGCAAAGGAAAAATATAGAGGAAGAGAAGCGTCTGTGTCGACGTCACACACAGACGTAAGGAAACACAAGACGCAAGGAATCGTCTATGTTGACACGTCGCACATAGACGCATGGAACATAGACGCAAGGAAACGCAGACACAAGGAATCGTTTGTGTTGACACGTCGCACTTAGACGCAAGGAGACACAGACGTAAGGAGACACAGACGCAAGGAATCGTCTGTGACGACACGTTATAAGGCAGACGATAGAAAGGCAAACACAAACGATAGACGCAGTCGCACATGAGAAGCAGACGCAAAGAGAAGTAGACGCCAAAGAGAAGCAGACGTAAAGAGACGCAGACGCAAACAATAAGACACAGACGATAAGCTAAACACAGAAGAAGAATTTAAGAGTTATGCTAATTGAATTGACCCGAATCCGAAGCATGTTCATAGGCAAAGTGTGGACCCACCAACGCTGTTCCTTGAGGTATTCAGGTTGAAAGGGGTAAATGGATAGCTGAAGAGCGGAGCTCAACTAAAAAGGGGAGTTTTGAATGCAAGTATGGGTGATAAATATGTGTTATAAGTATCCGACATCTTGTGGTATCAGAGCTTTGATAAATGTGTATTATCCGAATGCGATTGTTGGGCTCCGGAAGCGAGGTCCGACATTAATTCCCAATTCTCTTACAATAAATCATCAACTTTACCATTAGCGACAAACTAAACTCTTTGATTACATTATTTTATGACTATCATATTTTAGTTTCTCATTCTCAATAATGCATATATGTAAGAGTTTTTTTATCCTCTTTATATTTAGAAGATAATTTCTTTTTTTTCATATTTATGTTTTATAAACATTCAACTAAATCATTATATGAAAGGTCACCATTATTTTCATTATAATGATTTTAGAAAGAGAGTACCCCATCATTATTGGTCATAAAGCATATAATTGTCACTAAAATTTTGGATTACTGACACTTTCAACTAGTAGTGTCATCTTATATGGCCTTAAATGATTTCTTCTACTTCTTTAATTATTTCTCCCACTTCTTCTTCAAGAACTTTTTGAATTTCATAGTGATGAGCTTTATATCATCCTCTTCACTATCACTTATAGAGGTTGCCTCATCATCAAATTTCTCATTCTTAAATATTTTGAAAACTGTATTTCTTGTGAAAGCCACTTCCTCTTTGTACAATTAATTCATTCATATCTCATAAGTCAAGAGTGATACATCTAGATATTCTTATAATAAGGTGTTCAAATCTTAGCTTCTTATATGACTGTCACCTTTACATTTCAAACCTTTGGTAAAGACCGAAGCAAATTTTTTTATTAATTCAAGATTAGGGTAATTCTTACTAAGATCTTTAAAAGTAATTGATGCACTAATGGCTCATTTTTCTCTGTGTGAAATAACTTATATTGATGCATTAATAAGCTCAATGTGCTCTCTTTAACTTGAGTAATATGCTAACATATGGTGTTAAGTATATGCCATATCTTACAAAAGTTTCATATATAGATACCATATTGAATTTATTTCTACTAAGAACATATTACAGAATATGCATGACTTTGAAATTTAATGTAATGAGTCTTTTATCTTTATTGCTCCACTCACCTCTATCCATTGGTACCATAGTGTCCAATTAATCTACAACTATGGTTCTTATTGGAATATAAGGACCATTCTTTATAATTCCCCAAAGGTTAACACCTTTGGCTAAGAGAAAGTCTTTCATCCTATTTTTCCAGTAAATGTAATGATCACCTTTAAAGAAAATATATCTACTTATACATTGACTATCTTGACTAAAAAGTGAATTAAATTGTATTTGTAAAGATATTTGCTCAAATTTTGCTAGAAATATAAATGCAATGAATAAGGCTTGCTTTGATACCAAGTATTTGTTATTGGATGGCACATAAAAGGGGGTAACTTATGTGTTTTCACTTTTTATCTTATTTCTAAACTAATAAAATAATTTCTTAGTCTAATAAATGATTATGTAAACTTCAATATAAAAAATTGTAAAAAAACAAAACAACTAAAGAGAGAGTAGGGATAGAGAGACAAAAAAGAGAGAGCAGGAGACAAAATTAATTTATAGTATTTAACTTATAAAAATTTTTGGCCTATGTAAACTTCTCAAGTTCTACTTAAGAATTCATTATCTTTTTCCATTAGTGGGTTAAGAGTAACCATCTATACAACAATTTTTTATTACTAGTGAAGAGTAACCCTAATATGAATCTTGTTCAAGGTCAAAAGGAGCCATCAAAAAGTGTCTTCCAAGCAATTTTCCTTGATTACAATGAGTACACAATTCAAAAACTCCTTATCTTGATCGCACTAATGACCAAAGTATTAATTATGCAACGTAAACGTTCATTCTCTATACTTTTAAGGCTTTTAGAAACTATCTAGTACACCAAACATTACTCTTACAACTCATATGTTGTTTGTTTATGATTAAAATAACCTAAAATGATTGCTCAAAACAAAAACTAGCCATTAAAATAGCTTTTCATAGTAGCATTAGTTAATTATTTTACAAATTAGTTGACCAATTTATAAACCAATGCATCATCAAACTCACAGTACAACTTTTTAGACTATATTGGTTGAAAATTGTGCTAGATTAGTTAACCACATACAAACATTGACTGACCATGCTTGAAACATACATTTCTAAATTTTCTTAATTTTTCAATTTCTTTCAAAGATCAAAACACATTATTTTGATAAAAACTTGATCCAAAATCATTTCAAAAAATTTGTAAAAGTTTGTTTGAAACTTAAAAATTTTTGTTTAAATATTGAAATAAAATTTCTCTTAATTATAAGAGGATTTATACATTATACCCTATATGCAAATGATTAAGCCTTTAATTTTATTGAAATGATCAAGATAAAATTATGAGAAGGATTAGAATGATTTGCTTAAATCATGCTTTAATTTTTCTTAGTTCTTAATTCTTCACTTAAATATTGATATGTTTTAAAATTTTCTAGTTTTTAGCTCTTAATTCCATTATAATAAGCTACTAATTTCACCAAAAATATATTAAGTAATAACAATATATTCTATTATCATCGAAACTCTACGTTAAGTCCTCACTTGGTCAACATTAGCTCTTAATAAAGATGAAATCTATTAAATCCCTATTTAAGGAACTTAACATATCTGCTTCAAATAATATTAATAAAGTTGTTACTGGAACTAGAAAGGTTTTATCAGTAGCTTATAGTAACCTCACAAACAATTCTGATGAGCCTTACCTTAAATTAAAGGAGAAGTAAGCAATGTAAACACCAACAAAATTAATTTGGTTTAAAATGGGGATAATAGCTCTATATGCTCTCTTTGCTCATAACTATGTCCTTAATAAGAGTTCCATAATTAATTGGCTTAGATATGGCAATAATAACTTTAAAAACTTCTATAATTCCATTCTCATTAGAAGAAACACAAAAATAAGTTATTCCCTTTCTAATGACTTAGCAGAATCCCTAATAGACTAAAAAGGGATTAAAAAGTTAGCTCTCAAGTTCTTTAAAAACTCCCTAGGAAGTGTAGGTACATCCTCTAAGTTCTCTTTACTAATTAACTCTTTTATTAAGCATTCCGTTACTAAGGATTAAGAGGATAATTACCAAACCTTTTACTGGATAAGATATAGAGGAAACTCTATCTAAAATTGGAACCAATAAGGTGATTGGCCTTGATGGTCTTAATGGTTACTTCCTTTTAGGAAATTTGCAAATTAGTAGGAGATTACCTAAGAAATTTAGCAAGAGTTGTGTTACTAGCTGCATCTATCGATTTTTTTTCTAAAAGAAAATTACTCAAGAATTGAATAAGACTATCTTTTTCCTAAAACTCCATCGCCCAATAAAACGTATGTAACTTTAGGTCATTTCTCTTGATACAATATTGCTTATAAGATCATCTAAGATGCTTGATTGATGATGTTTATTATTTTAAACCGCAAGTGCACAATGTAGCTGTAACTGTCACTAGGCATGTATGGTTCGATCCCACAAGGAGTAAAAGTACTAATAATAACCTCTTTTCTACTATCTAACCAACAAAATTATGATGTTTTAATTAAAAATAAACTATAATAAAATTCAACACAATAATAAATCAGGACAAAGATAACACAAATATTAATCCAATATTAAATAACTAATACCTAGGTAATGATCCCCCCAGGATCTCTTAAATATTAACCCTTTATCATGAAATTCGATTATTAATTATTGGACTGTGAAAATTTCCATGTTATGTTAATATCTTTTTCAAGAATATTAATAACTAATCATCAGTTGATTATCTAAAACCTCTTTCTAGTTAAAAACCCTAAAATTGCATTACTTGATTCCTGAATTTCACTATTAGGTTTGGCCTTAATCCAAAGGATTTATGTTGACTTATCTTTAAGTTTTCTTGCAACGCCTTCTTATTATGGTAGAACTATTTATACAAAAGGATTTCTCGATCTCAATCATATAAAATCATTCATTGAACTAATATCCTAGACATATTAATTTGTGAAAAAAAGAAATAATTGAATCATAATGAATCAATTAGCAAAATGCATTAAATAAAAGATCAAATCACAATATCCATCCTAACTTAGGGTTTATCTCACTTACACACTAAATAACTTAGTTCATAAACATAGAAAATAAAACAACATCAAAAGTTTAAAAGAATAATTAAAAAAAAGAATCCATCGATATATATCCCGCTTTTCTCTAATGTAATCCTTTTGAAATTGAGATGAAAAATTGTTCTTTATCACATCTTTGAAGTAATCTTCATGTTTTCATCTGTGTTAGGTTCAAAAATATGTCTCAACTTTAACTTTGGCGGAAACTTCTTACTCTAATAGCTTCCCCTCTATTTTCTTTTCGTGTTTTCCTTTTATGGTGCAAAAATAAGAATTTTGGAATATACACGGCCAATCACACAGTCTTATGAGTGATTGTATATCTTAAAAATACCTCAAATTATGATTTTGCATGTTTTCAGTTAGTCACATATGTATGGGACATGATCATATATGTTACTTACACGAGTGTGTATCTTCACACGAGCAAAAATAACTTCTTTGAAGCTTTATACATTTGTAATTGTTTACACGATCCCTTATATGATTATTTATGTCACTCACACAGGTGTGTACATCTTTACATGAGGGCAGATCTCTAAAATAGCTCCAATTCTTTTATTTTCTACCCTGATTTCACCCTAATTCTTTGCCTTTTGATCCATGAAGGCAATTGAGACCTAAAGACATATAAAAACAAAGTAAGTACTAAAAACTATATAAAGCTCCAAAATAACAGGCAAAACACACTAAATTTGGGTATAGAAACACAGCCCATTAAATGTTTAACAATGCTGGTAGATATACTCAACGAAGTGTTGAAGAGTTTTATAAGGCCTTCTCAATAAGCCTTCGTCCTAGGATGTAGCATTAGAGACAATATATTATTAGCCTAGGAACTTCCCTATAACTACCACATTCATTTCTAAAAATATTTCAACTTAGTGGACTATAATTTCTTGATCCTTCAAAACCTTTAATTTCCCTTCTATTTTTGTTAATTAAATGACTCAATGTATCATAACCTCTTCCTTCAACATCCTTATTAATAGAGACCTACCCTTGTCCTCTAAGGAGGCTAAGAGTTGAGAACCTCTTTGCCATTTTTTTAGAAGTTCTTATTTATTTTATAGCCTCCAATATAGAGAGGAACAGTCAGTTTAATTACTAAAAAAAATTGCGAATTTCATCCTTTCCTTTGTTAATAACCTTCTCCTCTCATATAAAGCTAACATCTCTTTATTTAAAAGCTTTATAGACTCCATATAAGAATTTAGTAACTTATCATGACTCAAGATCAACATAAGGAAGAGTTATTTGTTAGCTTTTATATGTAACATTGAAACAACTAATTAGCTTTCTCTTTTTAGTAAGTTTAAACTAGATATGCCTTCCCTCAAATATCTTGGGGTCCTTATTAAAGTAATAAGACTTACCTATTATGATTTTTTAATCTCTTTTCAAGCTAGAATAGAGAAGGATAAATAAATAACAATGAGAACCTTTCATTTGTTGGAAGTAACAATTCATTACTTTTTCTTTAAGCAACTTTGATATTTATAGGAGTTCCCACCTCTTTCTTTTAATGAAAATAATTAAGGTGATTGAAAGAGCTCTAAAATATCCTACAGACATATGGTAAAAAGACTTTGCTAAAACCAACATCAAATGGAAAGAATTGTGTATACCAAGGGCTAATAAGTTTTAGGATTTCATTTTATTTGAAAAACCAAAAAAGTACTCTTAGTAAAAAGAATTTGGAAATTATTCACTAACTATGAATCTATATAGGTTCAATGGATTCATAATCATTTCTTAAGAAGCAAAAGCTTTTTAGATGTTAAGGTTAATGCTTTAACCTTTTTAGATTCTGAAACAAATCCTTCAATTGAAAGAACATAGACAGGCTTTTAAGGTTATTATTAGAAATGGGAGAAGGACATGATTATGATTTGATAATTGGTAGGCCATCTTCATAAGTTTTTAAATCTCGTATCAATTATTGATGGCCTACCACCTTACTCTAAAGTTTAAACATCATCTATAGCAACTCTTAGAAGTGGTCTTAACACTAGTCAAGAACTCTTTTTCTAATTAGATTTAATCTACCTTCTTATCACCCCTTTAACTCTATAAAAGAAGACACAGTTATTTGATTGTGACTTAACTCTCTTTGTTTAAATAACTTTTCATGCTTACATATGCTTGATGATTTCTAATTACATTCTATTTTCTTAGAAGTCTAGTATTATTCCCAAGTCAACTTCCTAATGCTAACTTCTTACCTTGGTTAGCTATTAAGTAGAAATAAAAGACTGAAGATCATATCCTTTTTGTATCATTAGTTAATAAACTCTTTTCCTTTTGTAATATGGAAGATGAAACTTATGATCACATATTTTTAGTTTTCCATACATAAGGCTAGTATGGAATTCCATTCGCTTGTGTAATTTATAGTGTAATCCTCTTCTGTGAATAAGCTTAGTAGAAAAGGCATCTAGTATTACTTTCAACACCAAAAGGGGGAACTAATATATTCAAATTGGCTTTTAACTACACAGTTTACTCCCATTAAAATGAAAGGTATGAAAAAATTTTCAAACACATCCATCACTCTCTTGATGACTTGGTCCAACAAATATGTTAATAGGCTAGAGAAGTTTAAATTTCCAATGATATCAACACTACCCTAAGTCCCCTCATGGCAACTAGTATCCTCACGTTATTAAGACCATTCTTTAGTTTTTTTCCTATTAGTTCCTTTGTTCCCACATTTTGTGATTTCCTTTAGTTTAATACTATTTTTTTAAAACACTTTCTTTAGTTTAATACTTTTACCAAATCAAAATCCCAAACGATATTTACATACTTTTCTAAGTTCTTACCATCTATTTTATAATACTAAGTTATTTTCCTTTATGTATGCATGTTTGTACTTATGTATGTATGTATATGTGTGTGTGTATGTATGTATGTATGTGTGTATATATGTGTGTGTGAATGTATGTATGTCTGTATGTATGTATGTATGTATGTATGTATGTATGTACGTACGTACGTACGTACATACGTACATACATATGTATACATGTAGAACCAAAGGAGGTTTTATTCGATGCTTTGATGATAATAAAATATAATTTCTACTTATGAGTTTATTATTTTAATAAGAAACAATATAAGAACAAGATGTAGTCATAACTCAAGAAGATAGTTCATAAATATGATAAAGAATAGTTGAAGTTTACAACCTTTAAAGGTGAAGATCAAGTCAAGTGCAAAAGAAGATTAGGGCATATCAAGATCATTCTATATTTTGCAATACTAACTGTAATCTCATTTAGTCACTTTGATAATCTTAAAGGCTCAACATGTATAAACATTCATTTTACTTTATTATATGAGCCTTTTCATTCATCAAGAGGTATTAAAGCTTTTGTTTTGAAAAGAAAAAATCTTTTAATCTTTCAAACACTCTTTAGAGGGCATTTTAAAAGATGTTTTTAATTATAAATGCATTAAATATTTGAAGTCATTAAAATCATGATTTTGGAGTTGGTTCACCAATATTTGTTAGTGGTTGACAAATGTAGATTAAATACATAATAAGGTTACTAATTAACAAATTAGTGACCAATATGGTGATGAAATTGACCAATGTCCCTCTTGGTTAACCAATATGCCTAATGATCAACCAATTTGCATCAATTAGTAGAATTTGCGCATTAAATGCACATTGGTTGACTAGTATAACCTTGTGGTTGACTAGTGTGCTAGAACTAGCTATTGTAATAGCTAGTTTTTGGCTTTAACAATAAGTAGATGTCTTAAAACTTTATAAATACATGTTTTCTCATTGTTTCTTGCATCAAGAAGTATTTGTGTGTTTTACACACATATTTCTAATTGTTTATCAAGCATTTAAGCTTTCATTATTTCATATTTTAGTGAGTTTGCCTCTTTTGTATTATTAAAGTGATAAAGTGAGATATCTTGAATTGAAAGCTTTTATTGGGATTTTGTCTATTGTATTTTAGGGTGTTCTAAATGGTATTAAAGTTTCTCTTAAATACTAAGGAAGATTGTATAATAGTTTCTCTTTATCGAAAAAAACATTGTAAAAGTGTTATTCTTCAACTTGAAAGAAGAGTTATACAAGAATGGGAGTGGATATAAGAAAGGGTTGATTGCTGAATCACTATAAATTTATTTTTATTTCACTTCCTTTACCCTTTTACATTATTACTTAAGAGTATTGGTGAAATTTATTATGTTATATCATATATTCATCAATTATAAATTATTCTCAATGATACACTAAGTACGTAAATATTTTATTTAAAATTTATCAACACCTAATTCACTTCCCTCTTAGGTGTTATTAGGGACTAATAAATGGTATCAATGTAGGTCTTTAAGATTAATGTTTCTAACAAAAATTTAGAGTAAATATTATAATGGATATTTAGGCCCATAATCATCTAACTAAGAGGGACAAAATATTTATAAAGCACCCTTCTTAGATGATAATGATTACCTATATTAGAAAACTAGGATCAAATTTTTCTTAATAATTAAAAGTGTAGATTTATTGGAAATAGTTTAAATGGTCCTTTTATACCTTTGAAAATCTTATATAAAAATTCCTCATATTAAAGGAAGAATTGGAACCTTAACATAAGTTAGTGATTTGCTAAAATAGTAGGTTCGTACATATTTTATTTTGTGAAATAGGAATAAATGAATTCAATAGTCTCTATACGTGAAGCGCCTACTAAATTTTGGCATATTTTAGAAATTATGCATAAGAGTACAAATCAAGGAGATCAAAGAGAGCATAATAACTTACCAATATGAATTGTTTTAAATGAAGCATGATGAAAGCATTTCTAGCATATAGACAAGGTTCATTAATATTAATATGCACTTGAAGGTCTTGGAAAGACCTATATTAATGTTGAAATGGTAAGAAAGTTGTTTAGGTCACTTCTAAGGACATTAAAAGCCAAAGTAATAGCTACATAAGAATACAAGGATTTGAAAACACTAAAATTGGAGGAACTAATTATAACTCTCCTTATATATGAAATTAGAATTTAAGAGATATAAAAAGAAATAAGACTGTTTTTAAAAAAAAGGACCTAGCATTCTAAGTCTTAAGGTACGAATCAATTAATGAAGAGACATCTAAAAGTGGAAGTGATGATGAAGCCCTCATTTTTATCACTAGGAAGTTCAAAATATTTTTAAAGAGAAAGAATGACTCTAAAACAAGGGACATCAAGGTAGGTAAAGGCAATTTAAAATATAAATCCACTATCATTTTTTGTTTTAAATGTAAAAAACTCAGCCATATGAAATCATAATATCCTCAACTCAAAGATAATAACAAGTACGACAGAAACTATAAGAAGGAGAAGAAAGAAAAAAACTAGAAGAAAGCACCTAAATTCAATTTCGGATGACACAATTGAACCCAAAATAAGAATTTGAAAGGAAAGATAACACACATATTCTTTATAACTAAAGACAATGATTAGGTAATATCTAACTCTAATTTATGAGATAGTGATAGTTCTTTGACATATGACGAACTAGTTAAAAGTTTATAAATCTTAAGGAAGAAATTATCTTCTAAACTCAAGAAAGTTCAAAAATAGTAAGATACATACATTATTGAGAATGAAATGATGAAAAGTAAATTTCATAGCATTCAAGCATCTAAAAATGTGATCATTGATGACAATCATACATTAGATGCATTAAAGCATGAAAATGAAGCATTGGAAAAAGAGATCAATGATTTCAAGGGTTCAAAAAAGAAATTCACTAAAGGGACTAAAAAATAAGAAAAAAATTTAGCAGTTCAAAAGAATTTCAATATCAGACTTATGATTGGGTATACTTATGGGACTGCTCCTAACACTTTACACTTGTTAAGGAAAACACATGTATAATGAAGAGCCTTTACTTAAGATAGCAAATATGCATGATACACTCATACTTAAATAAACATATGTAAATAAAATATAGACTAGGAACCACCCTAAACACAAACATCATGCTATCATATATAGATTTATACCTACACATAGATTTCAATCATTTAAAGAGAAGAATAGGCATAACTTCAATGATCACATGCAAACTTACTTACAGCCCTTTAGGCATTAAAGGGGCATACATAAAATCTCCATTCATAGTAGGTATCAGGTATCACATGTATAATCGTGGTAGCTCATTTCAACACCTTTAAAAATGCATTCACACATTTAATATCCAAAGGAAGATACGTATCTATGTATACATATTTAGAAGTCTAAAGAATCAATACTATAAGCTAACTTTCATGGTAAATATAGAATATGATGAGATATTTGCTTCCTAAAACAAAGAATCAGAAGTAAAACCTTCAAAGTATGGGTTGAAAGGAAGAAGGAAACTAACAATCAAGAACCCAAGCTCATTAATAGCTACTTCGTGTTTAGCTTAAAGTTTTAAAATTAATTGAAGTTGTTATACCTCAAGTATGTAGCGCGTATAAAATAGTATAGCAATGTATCGTTCTCTTGAGGATTGGTTACTCACCTTGTAATTCAAATGGACTTTTGTTTGAGTAAACCAAATAATGAGAGATTGAAATTGCAAAATTCACAATTTAAAGGCTTGTAAACATATTTCAAAATGTCACAAACATAAGAACTCAATTTTGGTTTGGAGAATCAAATTATAAAGGTTAGGGTCATTCTCTCCATAAAAAGTAGTCCTCTACTTTGGTAATAATGTTTAAAATAGTGTTACTTAGGATAAGGTTAAAATAATGTTTATAAGAGGTTACTTAGAAATTAGGAAGTATAATTCATACTTATGCATAATGTGGCATACACATACACGAGAATATTGATTTTTGCACATTAATATGGTTGTACATGCATTCATTGACATTTTTGGGGTATAAGTGATTTTTAATGTGATTAAAAATGTGAATTGTGGATTATTTGTCTTGAAAATTGAATTGGGGTGTATTAGAAATAATTTTGCATTTTTGGTGACATTTCGGACATTTCGAAAATTTCTGAAAATTTGGGGTATTTTTGGACTAAAAAAATGCTAGTGGCAAGACTAATTGAGACATGGAAAATTAGGATGACTAAGCTCAAAATTGAGTGACATTTGGCATAGTTAAATGAGTGACAATTGGATTAGGAATTAATAGACAAATAGACTAATTATGGAGTGACAAATGGACCAATTACTGTGTGACAAATGGACCAATCTATTAATAGCAACATCTTGATTAGGCACATATCTTACATGCCTTAAGACATATGATTTAGGTAATTTGATGACACCTAGCACAAAATTACAGCAAGGATAGCCAGTAGTCTTCCTACTTTGTTCTTCACCTTCTCCACTAAAATTTCACGAAGTTTTCTCTCTGAAATTGTAGTTTAACCCTAGCCAAATTTCTACACGAAATTCACATGTTAATCCTTCACAAAATAACTAAGAAACCAGCTGGAAGTGATCATCTTATTGCTGTCCAAAAGCACCTTATTTCCATCTTAAGTTTGTGATGAATCTTGCATGCTTGGAGGCTTAATGAATCTAGAATTTTGAACTGAGTTGGAAGCCTAAAAGGTAAGTAACAATCTGAGCTTTATAACTTGTTAAATGGTATGGAATGATGGTTGAATTGGAATGAATTACATGTAAGGTTGATGATGAAGTGTGTTGGAATATTTTATATGGAGTGTTTTACTGAACATACATTTGTATTTTGGCTATAACATGACCTGCGAATATCAAAATTGGATGAATACTAATTTAGAGTAAACTAGAGACCTAGGGATACATTTTTCATAAAGGAATCGAATTTGTAATCTATCCTTAATATTCTTGAAATTTGGCTTGAATTTGAGACTTGTGTTATGCTGAGGTATGAAAATAGTCTGTAGAGTTTTGTTTATAACTTACATGATACTGAACCAAAATGTATGAAATTTATGTCATTAAACACTTAAGACATTGTGGAACATTTGATTAGTAGAAGGTGTTGTCTAAATACCTCGTTGTCTATGTCATAATGGTCATAAAAATCTGACCAAAAATTTGAATAAGAAAATCTGGAAAAAAATGCAGAACATGTGATATGGAAAAATATATAATAGGTACTGTTTTGGGGTTTATGAACAATCATGAATTATTGAACTGTGTATTGATGTTAATGAATAGAAACTAAAGTAAAAATGAAGGGGGTCATCAACTGTACATGATAGAGTTTTGATAATGAAATGTTTGATTTTTGGATTTAGGATGAAAAAGAGGCAATGTGCTGGAATGTTATGAACTAGAGAATTTTCATTGAACATGCTTCGGTATTTTATCTTGATCTATAGATTTCCAAATGAGTTGGTTCTTAATTCAGATTAAAGTAGAGACATATGGCTACAACTTTTTTTAGGAAGTCGAATTTTAATTCAGTCTCTAAGAATTTCAAATTTTGGCATGAAAGTGAGTCTTGGCTTAGGCTGTAGCACTCCCAGAGACAAAAATCATATCCTGTTGTTACCGAATAAACTGTATTGATTTAGGCTAAACTAGATAAAGGTGTCTTCATAAAGGTTGTAGCTTATTCTCTTAGAATTCAATTGGTATAAATTTTGTAATTTTTAGATATTGGAATTAAGAGATATGAGTTGTACAACTGGATAGTATGATCATGCACTAGCTAAATTTCAAATGTACTTAGTCTACAATATTTTGAGCATAACTCATACAATACTAAACTACATTGAATGATCTTGGAGTCATTAGAAACTTAAGGTACAGGGGAACAATTGTTTAGAAGAAAGTGTTATAGAAATACACCATTTTCCTAATGATAATAATCATGCAAAGTGGACCTGAAAGTGTTTTTAGACAAATCTAGACTGATCAATTGAGTATTGATATACGAATGACTAATGTGACTAGAATAATGATTAGGAACCAGAAATTGACATAAACATGCATTGTACATATTTTATATACATAGACGTGCATAACTGAATACTTATACCATTGTATAAAATTGTGATATGTGTAAATGTGTTTTGCATGATATAGAGGAGCATTTAAAGTGCCATCATTCAAACATTGCCGGGACTTCAAGGCAATAGCTTTCTAGAGCGATTTGTGAGTAACCTAAGATGGTCTTACCTTGACTTGTTTTGTTTATTACTAAATTGAATTTGATATTGATGCATGTGTACTAAATTATGTACTAAATTCCAGACATGAAATGTCCTAGGAGTTTTAATGTATGATTAAAACATTGGAAGTGCTACTTGTATGTGAATGAGATTGACTACATGATTCTCAACTTGAATGTTCATGTCGGACCTAGTCTGATGATTATTATGAATAAGAACATGAATGCAAATGTAATTGATCAAATATGATATTGAAGTGTTCCTTGCATGTGAATTTGGTGAAAGATGTGTTACTCAACATGTTTTTTTTGAATGCCGGACTAAGGGATGATGATATATGTATATGGGACTAAAAATGTGATTGAATGGGAATGAGATTGAAAATGGGAATGATTGAAAATATAA
>JANQAP020577604.1:0-14261 GCA_026874005.2 Erythroxylum coriaceum | reverse complement strand
ATTTGCTCTCTTTCTTTCTTTCTTTTCTCTCAGAATATTTTTCACAGCATAAGCACTTGAGCACATAATTTCTCTAACTATTTTTGTATTTTGTACAGCAAAAATTAATTTTAAAGTTTACGACTACGACTAATATTTATAGCCTAAGTCTCTAACAATCTTCTTGAGAAAACTGCTTGTCGAGTCTTATAAAGTCTGTTATTAGTTGAGTCCTGTAACTAACTCCAACTAACTGATGTTTTGAGCATATTCTTCAATTACATCGTCTTGCTTAGTTTTGTATGCTTTACGCTTCGTCTGATGTCTTAGACTTGATCACTTCGTCTAATTGGTCTTATTAAGCTTTTAAGTATTGTCTCGATTTGATGATTTGTGTTACTTATATTTATCTGCGTACTTAACAAATTCATCAAAACAATTCACACGCTTCTATTATTATTATTATTTGACTTTCATCAAAATCAATAAAAGAAGTAAAGTCTTCTTGACTTAACACGTGTATGTGTTCTCTTTTGGCTTAAAGCTATGACAAGGTTTCATTTTATAGGTCGGATCGATAAATAAAGGCATGGTGCCTTACTTGATTTTATTACTTAATATTTGCATATGATTTTTTTGATTGGTGAGATAACGATTGGCTAATCATGTGCTAGGCATAACAGATTAAGCGACCCTTTTACCCTTGACACTAGTACATAAAAGTCAAGTCCTCGTATCAATACCATTCTACGAGACTTATAGATGATTGCATACCTAGAGGTCTAGTCACCGATGAGGTCATTATTTAGGGTTATGATGCTCTTGTCAACTGTAGTCTAGACTCACCACAGACGAAAGTCAAGTCAACACCAAGAATTGGTGGGTGTGCACACTAGTTTGGTCGATTAGTGGCGACACACATAACTATTTGGTTTATTCTGAGATTTGGCTTCCCGATGAGATTTGATCTATACATATGATTGTTTTTCAACTCTTGTGTACTAGAATTGGAACTTATGCTCCCCGAATGAGTGATTAATAGGCTAGGCCTATATGGTTCCTAACCGGTATGTATTGAGTTATAAGCTAGGCCTATGTGTTTCTATGTCATATATCGTCATTTCATGAGTGGTTGTGTGCCTGCTAGTTGTGTGCCTGCTAGATCTTGACTGTCTTGATGTCTATCTGGTTTTGTTTATGAAATATGTTTTCTTGCTCACTGAGTACATAGCGTACTCACCTCCTCCACTTTCTAACCATGCAGGTTAATTTGGTGAACTTGAAGCACTGAGTGGATCGTGTGGTCTTTTGATATTTTCAGGGCATTACAACACGTGGGTAGTATATATTTTGTTCTTTTATTGTTTAGTGGCTCATGAGTATGTAGACATGTTTGATGATTGTGTAAATTAACGCTTGACTGTCTTGTGGTTTGTACATGATCTTATGTATGAAACTTTTGTACTGTTACTGAGATTGCTCTTGAGTGGACTAAAAATTCCAGAAGTTGTGGTTGAGTTTTAATGCGAATATAGAAGTGTGTTTCAAATTGATCTACAGGTGTTGCAATTAAGTTTTGGGATTTTCAAAATATAGCCGCTGTGCTGCCCGATTATTTATTTATTTATTTTTGTTTAAAAGAATGTATAGTTAGCCTTGCATAGTCCGGTTAAGTGGTACTGTGATGTATCATTAGCTCAGGTATGCGGCGGTTGTCATCTGCTCGATATGGTTCTAGGTCATGACATAAATAAACTCAACCTTGACTTAAAGTTGATTGATAAAAAGAAGCTCAATCAATTACAAAGAGCGGTTTAAGGAAAATTTTGACAAATATATAATTTGGAGGGAGTTTAAAGTGGGACAAAAAGTTTTACTTTTTAACTTTCCCTTTAAATTATTTGCAAAGAAATTGAAATCTCATCCATTTATGGTGATAAAAGTGCAACACTATTTGGGAAGCTATTTATGGTCAACGGGTAATGATTAAAGTACTATTCCAAGAGTGACAGTGTGGAGCATATCCACACATTTTCCTTAAGTGAGTAGCGCACTTAGTAACCATGTTTAGCTATAAACTTTAAACTTAATGCTTGTTTGGAGGCAACCTAATAATTTATATGTTTTTATTTCATTTTAGTAGCTTTAGGAATCTTTCTCATTAAAATTTAGTATGTTTTTACATGATTTGATTTTTGTTACGTGTGTTTTAAGTTATAAGTAGTTTAAAAATCATGAATTCAAGTGTGCTTTAATGTTTTTTCATTGTTGGATCATGATATACACTACTAGTTCATATTTCTCATTGTGTAACTACAAAACCTTTTATTATAAAGGGAGTACCAATTATCCTAATTTTCTTATTATACCAATTAACCTAATTTCCCTCTTTCTCTTTTTTTATTTATTTTGTTGTTGTTATTATATGTCATGTACATTAGAGATAGTATACAACTTAAGTGTAGGGGAGAGAATAATTATTTATACTTATCAATTTTGTTATAAGTAGCTTAATAGGGAATGATTATGAAAAAATTTAACATTAAAAGTTTGATTGTTGTTATGAATCGATTTGTTTATGCAAATATTCATAAGCATTGAATATTTATGAGCATTGATGATTAAGTTAATTTTAGTTTGTTGCATTAATTTTAGAAATGGATATTTGATTAACATTATCATACTTTTATATAACTTGGATATACAATTGAGTTAGAAATAAATTCTTTTAAAACATTTTTAATATCCTAAACAAAAAGAAACAATAGGCGAATAATTGTGCAATAAATAAATTAATTATGTTGGCTTCAAACCAAGTAAAACAACTAAAGTTAAAGAGTGATGGTAGTCGCCCTTTTAACTGGTAGCCTAATTGAGTAACTAAGAGTATTCATGACAAGGTATTTACTCTTGCATATAAAGGTTAAATGACTTTTCAAATATGCTTCTAATTGCTCTTGTGTTAATTTAAAGTTAGTGTTTTGTTTATCTATTAATAAGAGTTATTAAAATATTTCAAAGTTGAATCATCTTTCTTACATAAGTTCACTTTATGTATTAAGTTGAATTTTTTAGATTTAGTTAAAGTCAGAAGGGTTATGAAGTTGAATTGAATTGGTTTATGACTCGATGTAGGTAGTTAAAACCTAGAAAATTGACGAACTTTGCAACTAAATGAAGAATAGAGAGTCTTGATTGATTCGATTGATTTATTAATTCCTTTCCTAGAGTTGCATCCTATTTAAATTAAGTATGATGAAATTAGTTTGTTTTAGGACCAAAAAAAAGCTTAAGTATGAAAGAATTTGATAGATACTAATTAGGTTATTTTCATAGAATGATATTGAGAGTATTTTACTTATGTCTTGATAGCTTTTTTCCCTAAGAATTGGCATTCATTTTGGCTTATATTTTTTCAGTTATTGTTTTATTCCATCAATAGAGAAGAAACAAATTCGAAAAGATTTGAGTCAATATGAAACAATCCTGGCACAATTTGGATAGATTTGCCCTGACCTCTCTCAAAACTTTTTAATCTAACCTTTTTTTTCTTGCTTCTACCAAACCACCCTCTTTTCTTTCCACTTTTGGAATAAGCTCTTCCCACTTCTAATTTATTGCTTCTTTAGCCCAAACTTCTGATTCAAGGTGACTGAGGCTTCAGCCTCGATGGAAGGCCTTCCCTAGGCCTTGTATGTGGTTATGGAGAAAGGAGAACCTTCACTCTCTAAGGAGTATTTCCTAGTTTTCACGAGGGAGTCTCTTCTTATTAAATCTGGGGATAAAAACAGTAAGATGAATGATGGAAAAATTATGAATGTTAGCAAAAATACAGAGGATTCTCATCTAGTAGGAGCTTGGAGGAACAAATTTCAGACTCAGCATAATAAAGGAATCCTTATACATTACCAAAATGTCTTCAAGGATGGAGTAATTTCTCCTCCTGCTGAGTTGCTCAAGGCCAGTGCTAAAGATTGGTCTATGGTTTTAATTGGTTTTTCTGGACCAAATGGCCCGCTTTCCCTGTAGTGAATGCATAGGTAAAAGCTATATAGGGAAAGAAAGGGTTAGATAAGATAATGTTAAGGGAAGATGAATCAATTTTATTTAAATTTTTTGATGGTACAAACCTGAATAAGATAGTAGAACAAGGGCCATGGCATATTGGAGATCAACCTCTCTACATTTAGAAATGGAGACTTGGAATGGAGCTTGATCGAGGTAAGATTGATGTGTTTCCAATGTGGGTTAATTTTTATAATTTTGCATTGGAGTTCTGGACCATTAAAGGACTGAGCTTTCTGGGGAGCTCTTTGGGAAAACCAGTTTTTATGGATTCCCAAACAACATCCACAGAGAGGATTTTTTATGCTAAGTTATGAATCGAAATTTACAGGAATGTTCTACTATCTAACAGTCTCCTTGTCTCGAGACTAAGTGAATTTGGTGAATTAGAGAAGATTGAGATATGAATTACTTACGCTGAGAAACCTAACAATTCCAGCAAGAAATAAGTTCCTACTGGACGTGTTTTAAAACTAGTTGGAAAGAAGAACATTTAGAGTTCGAACTTACCAATACTACCCTGATAATGACAGTACCAAAGAAGCTAAAATAAGGGAGGATGAGATTTTAAACAATGTTGGTTCAATTAATTCACAAAAACCTGTGGAAATGCAAGATTTATCTCAAATGAAAATTAAAGAAGTAACAAAAACTGAAGTGGCAACTTTGGGCATAACTGAATCACAACAAGTTGAGCTTTGCTGGTAAAAATTTAGTAGTTAGAGTTTAAACAAATGAAATGGCCTTGGAGAAATCAAGAGGAGATATAAATGACACTACTAGTGCCAAGAGTAAGGAGCATTTTTTTTACATTGTTAAGACTGACTCCACAAGCAATATCATAGAAGTTGAAGCCTTAAATTAAGAAGAAACTGATAAATTCAAAATGTAGAATGACCACACTAGAACAAAATATGCTAGAAAGAAGGGGAAACAAAACTTCAAAAACAAAGGGGAATCCCCTATCAATAACATTCCTAGTTTAGAATAATAGAGGAATAAGTGACCCTCTTAAAAGGTCACTAATTAAAGGGATGGTGAAGGATAAGAAGCCTTGCTTAATAGGTCTTCTTGAAACCAAAATAAAAGAAGCTCATGCTCTATATGGTTCTAAGTTTTTGGGTGCTAATTAGGAGACCATATCAAACCATAACTCAGAATACAATGGTCGAATTATTTGTTTATATAACACATATATGATTAGAGTGCATGCTGTGGAAGAAACAAATCAATATCTTCACTAGTAATGCCAAATGAAAGGTATGAGGCTTGTCTTTGATTTAACACTTATTTATGCTTCCAATTTGGTTTTCAAAGAAATAAGATTTGGGTGGATTTGCAGAATGTAGAATTAATAATTTAGAACCCCTGGCTTGTTGTAGGAGACTTTATTTACTCTTTAAATTCAACTGAGATGGCAGGTGGTCGGAAGTTCAATTTTGGCTTAACAAAAGAACTCTTTAGTTTCTTGATGAAGATGGATTTTTTGAATCTTAATTCAACTGGCAGATTACTTACCTAGTTAAATAGCCAACATGGAAGCTTGCTTATGAGGAAGAAGTTAGATAGGTATCTAGTTAACTCTATTTGGTTGAATGAATTCCCTAACTCTTCTGTACATTTTGGAGAGAATTTATTGTCATGTCACTCCTATATGCTGATACAAAAGACAGTAAAAAGCAAAATAGTGGGGACTCTATTAAGATCCTTCAATAGCATTACAAATATGGAAGGATTCTCAGCAGTTAATAACAGATGTTGGAGCTATGATGTTAAGGGGTTCAAATCTAATCAAATTATGCAAAAACTAAAAAAGGTAAATGCTGCTCTTAAGAACTTTATGTTTGAAAGAAATCATAATCTTAATGCCTTTAAGGAGAAACTAATTCAAGCTCAGAAAGCCTATTATAACTCCCCCTATAATGTTGATTTTAGATTGAAAGATGTCAAAAAGACTACAAGAATATGATGAAGCTCTTAGACTCTACAATTCAATTCTCAAAGAAAAAGCTATACTAAATTGGTTGAAGGATGGAGACTCCTACATAAAGTTCCTTCACTCCACCTGACTTGCTAGGAGAAAAGTCAAAAAAATTTTAGTTCTTCAAGACACTTTTTGATTGGAATACTCAGATTAGAAAAGCTTACAAGAGCTAACTAGAAGTCACTACATTAAGTTGATGGGTTCTGAGGATTTTGGTACTCCAAGCTACAACGCGTTAAAGTCATTCAACTACAAATTTGATTAGGAAATAAAGGATTTTGTGGTGTCTCCGTTATAAAACTTAATATCAAAAGAGTCCTCTTTAGTTTACACCCTTTAAAATCTCTAGGGCTTGATGGTTTCTTTGCAATGTTCTTTCAAAAGAAATGGGAAATTACCGGTAAGCTCTTCACAGAGGTAGTGTTGGAATTCTTTCCTCTTTCTAAAATGCTTCAAGAACTAAACCATACATACATTTGCTTAGTGCCTAAAAAGCAAAGCCCTTAAAGAATGCAAGACTTTAGGTCAATTTCATTTTGTAATACCATTTATAAAGTGATTTCAAAACTCTTAGCTGATAGATAAAAGATAGTAATCATTGGTATGATCAACCTAGCATAGAGGGCATTTATTCTTGACAGAAACATTAAGGACAATATTCTCCTACTAAAAGAGTTATTGAAGGAGCATAATTCAGGTAAAAAACTCAAAAATTGCTCAATCAAAATTGACTTCTACAAAGTCTTTGATACAATTAATTGGAAGTTTATTCAAATATGTATTGAACCATTGTAGTTGCCCTATAGATTTGTGAATTAGATAATGACTTACATTTAAAATCTTACTCCAAGTGTGTTAGTGAATGGATTTCTAACTAAACCTTTCAAGAATGCAAAGGGAATTATACAAGGCGAACCCTTATCTTCTTACTTATTCACCCTTGTAATGGAAGGATTGTCTAGGCTATTAAACAAGTTGATCTCATGTAATGGAGGATTCCAATATCACCATAAATGTAGTGCAATTATCCTCACTCATCTTATATATGTGGATGATCTGATACTGCTATGTAAAGATGACCTTCACTCTATAAGTATAATGATGCAAGTTTTGAAAATATTTACTGAATGGACGAGATTAAAGCATAATATTGAAAAGGGCAACCTATATCTATCAGTTGATGTGAGGAATCTAGCTGAATTAAGCAAAATTTTTGGGCATAGTGTGCATTAAACTCCATTTTGCTATCTTGGAGTGCCTGTCACTTCTTCCAAACATAAGTTCAATGATTGTTTGCCTCTCATTGAAAGGATAAAATCAAGAGTGAATGCTTGGCAAAACAAGTTTCACTTATATGCTGCCATAATCACTTTGATTATCTCAGTCCTTAACAGTTTGCATCTACACTGGATAGTTCACATAGCATTTCCAAAGAAGGTTACTAAAGAGATCGACAGAATAATGAAAGCATTTTTATGGACAGGCAAAATTGAAAAATCTAAGAATACAAAGATCAAATAGAGTGAAGTTACTATTCTAAAGAAGCATAGAGGGCATAAGAGAAGTCTCTTTGCTACTTGCATAAGAGAAGTCTCCTGGATCTTTTAACCAAATGATGAAGTTGAGAGACACTATCTATCCATGGATCAAGTATAAGATTGGTAATGGAGAAAAAACATGATTTTGGTTTGACAATTGCCTAGATTCAAACCTTATAATTCATAACCCTGAAATTCTTCACTTAGAAATAGAATCCTATTGAACCTTAAAGTCTCAGCACTAATCTGGAAGGGTGAATGGAGTGGAAACTTTCGAGGTTTTGATTCTCTAGTGGAATACTTCCCTCAATTGAATGATGTGGAGAATGAAGATGGAATCACTTGGAATCTCAATCTGAGCGGTCAATTCTCAAACAAATGTCTTCAGTTACTTACCAATGGATTATTTGAGGTACTTTGGTTTAATCTTTTATAGAGAAACACTTTAAATCCTAAAGCCTCTCTAATAACTTGGCTAGTGATTAAAAATAGGCTAAAGATTAAAAGTCAATGGCATGGCAATGTGTAATCTACTTGTGTATTATGTAAAATGGTAGTGGAAGATAGAGATCACCTTTATTTTCTTTACAAATTCTCTAAAGCAGTCTAGAGTATGATCCTACATTTGATTATAGGAGACAACTACATGTATGACTAGTAGCAAACATTAAGTTGGGTTATTGGGAACTCTAAGCAAGTAATGCCTAATGAAATACTTCTTAAGACAACTTTCACTACTACTCTCTATACACTTTAGAAGTAGAGGAATAGCATAATATTTATAAACATGGAAGAAGGGAAGTATCAACTAGCAGAAAAGATTATCAAATGGATTAGATTAGCTATTTTTCTAAGAATATGCAAAACACTCTTTCACTAACATGAAATATAGATGGAAGCTTTAATTCAGGTTAGAATGTTGGTCTTGACCTTTCTATTGTGATGTTTTACATATTTTGTTTTTGCAATCTTATTGTAATTAAATGAAGGCTTAATAGCATATAACTCATTGTAATGTTGTATTATCTTTACCTATAGTTAATGTAATTTATTCATTTTAAAAAAAAATTGGCACAATTTTAAACTAAAGACTTAAAACATGACATTGATAAGGACCCATAATACGACCCCAATATGGATATTTATTCATGCCTTCAAATTTTGTGTTCTCATTATCAACTCTTAGATACAAAAGTTATCAAGTCGTTGAACCAAAATAAGTCAAACACAAGTAAATGTTCTGGACCCATATTAGTAAACATTTGTTATCAAATATTCTAGTTTTTATCCAAAGGAAGTTATAAAGAAACATGAGAAGATACGAGGTGATAGTATTTAGGGACTGTAACAAAAGACAAAGAAGACCCAAGAAAAATTAACAGGAAGTAATTATGAACGATATGGCTCTACTAGAACTTACCAAGGACTTGGCCTTTAATAGGAAACTTTAACAAACTAGGATATGGGTAAAGGACCTTACAAAAAGAGATCCTTCTCTTTTTATAGACATTTTAAGTCTTTTCCTTCGATTCTTTTGCTTTTTAATTAGCTTGTTTGTAGCACTTACTCCTTTGGTTATTTTATTTATTTATTGCATATTTTTATTTTTAATTACTTGTTTGTTTTATTTACTTTTTTTCTGTTTATTTATTTAATTACTTTTATATTTATATTTATATTTGTTTTTTATTTTTTGATTTTTTCTTTATTTTGATTTTTATTTTTCATTTATGCAATTATTTGATTGTGTATTTGACTATTATTTTCTTCCAAAAGTTTTCAAAAATCTTTTTTCTAGTGGGTACATTGTAGTAGCTTCTCTATTAGCTAAGGGTAAGACTGTGTACTTTTAGACCTTCTAGACCCTACATCTTAGTGAGATTTCTACTAGAACATTGTTGTTAATTTTATATTAATACGAGTCTGTGTTAGACCCGTGTTAGTCATGGTATTTGGAAATTTTATAGTTTTTTCAATTATAAAAGAGATATAGAGGCACAAAAGATAGGGAGGAGGTAATCAATAGGAGTTGAACTAAAGCATCTTGACATAAGAAAGGAGAAATCTTAGAGACAAAAGGGTATTCTATCAAGATTCAACAAAGAACATTAAAATTTCAAAAATCCATAAGAATGACTTCTTCTATTTTTTTTATTGATTATTATTGCATTTATTTATTTTGGTATGAATTAAATTAGGTAGATCTAGGTGGGAGGCTCTTTGATTGAATTTTCTTTAGACTTTTTTAACATGAAAGACAGTTTAGGAGCAAGATTCGAAGAAGATTCACTATAACCAGAAAGCAATTTGTGGAAATTTCTTCTAGCTCTTTCTTTGTTAATTTTTTTATGGTAATATTATTTCATTTTTGTTTCAATTATATTATGTTCAGTAACTAAATCCATATTTAGGATTACGGATGTAAGTTATAATAAATTTTTAGTTATTAATACCTGATTAATTATTACTTAGGTTGAATTTATTCTCTTTAAACTTAATTCCTGAATATATGCTTGACTAACATAGATTCAATCTTAGGGATTGTATGAAGTACTAAAAGGATAAGTATAATCTGAGTATAAACATTATAAAATTAATGATAGAAATATCCTATATTATTGTGATAACTAATATGTTAAATGTCCTTAATAAATTTGATTAAGTTAATTAGACATCAAAGTAGTGATTTCTTAGTTAGATATACATGTGCAACCTTGAGAGAGGTTATAGATATCTTAAATTAATTGTTATTTTAACCTTGATAGGTAATCTTGTTTGATAGTTAAAACTCCTCGAGTCTTAGAATTTTATTTATATTAATTTATTTTTAATAGTTAATCACCTTGTTTTAGTTACTTTAATA
The DNA here is from genome assembly GCA_026874005.2 of Erythroxylum coriaceum. Lineage (NCBI taxonomy): Eukaryota > Viridiplantae > Streptophyta > Magnoliopsida > Malpighiales > Erythroxylaceae > Erythroxylum > Erythroxylum coriaceum. The sequence goes on along the minus strand of JANQAP020577604.1, from coordinate 3,832 downwards.
TTAGTTATTTTTAATAAAAATTTTATTTTAATTTTGTTGCTTTTTAGGTTTAATAAGCTTAGTAATTAAATTAGTTTTCGAGGGAATGATAACTTAAAATACTCTAAATTTAAATTTACTACATTCAAATCTCTGCATTTGGAGATTTAGGTGATTAAAGTGGATACATGGGATGAGGTATGACAATAGGAAAAAGTTAATTGTGAATAAAAAAGAAAGTTGTTTTTTATGAAGTCACTTGAAATGAGGTAGGTCGCTTGGAAGTTAGTAAAGATGAAGAGAGGTACAAGATGTTTCTAGATAATAAAAGTTGCTCATATATAGTTTAAGATCTATCCGACATTCCATATTATCATGCCATAGCATTTATGTTGTTTTTGGGAAAAAAATCATAAGTTTACTTAATGCATTAGTTGAAACAACAAAAATCCTTGATAACTTATGTAGAAATGATGCAACTGATATAATGTTTAAAATTTTAACCAAATTGTGCCCCCTATTGAGTAATGAGAATTTTCAAATATTCACCTAGTCCTTAGTTTTGTAATAAGTTACTTTTGTGAAGTTCTTAATCAAGTTCAAATAACAAAAAATAAAGTGTAAATAAGTAAGATACAAGATTCCTTGGCGGACAAATATTTGCTCTTTCAATATTTATTATTATTTCATTTGTAGGGTTAATTCTTTGATGAGAAGAAAAAACCATGACCCTATTTGTTTTTCAAATGATTATACTAACTTGAGAGCCAACTCAATAGTACATGTGGATCCTAATGTACCCTATACACCCAATTAATGAAGAATTGCACTCAAAATTCTCAATGCCCTAATAATTAACCTTAAATATTGCTACTCTTTAAAGTCCTCACATAGGTACCTTAACTCACACAAAATACTAAAATAAAGTTACATCATATGCTTCTTAGATAATCAAAAAGATATAATAGCACATGCGAGAGAACTAAGGATGGAATGAAGAACTGACTTGTGAGTAATAATGACAGATGGAACTCGTGCAGTATTTTATATGCATGTGTAAATGTTCAATATAAATGACCTAATTTTATATCACACCACACACAGACATAAAATGAACTCTTAATCCGCTATTTATACACTTTCTAGAATGGTGACTAATCCAAAGAATGAGAACATAAACTTAAAAATGATAAGACCATGACAAAGCAAAATTTATCTAATGTATTAAAAAAAATTTTACGATCATTTAATCTAAAATTTGATAAAGTCAACCTAGTACATCTAATCCTAACCAAGTGCTCTTATCTTTTAACAAAAGGTGATCACATGAATCAAGTTGATATCCTAGCAATTACTATGATCCAATGAAAATGATAAGCATAAATATTCTTTTCAAAGCACTCACATAAAATATGTCTAGGTTCATACAATAATATCTAACACTTAGACTTATACTAAAATTTTTATGAAATGAAGTGCTCCTTATTTGTAGGAAAATCGATTCACTTCCACTTTGACATTTTTCCAACTAACTCATGTCCAAACCTAACGAATAGGATAATTTTTTTTATTAAAGTACTCTTTTAGGCCACATAAAAATGTCTATGTTCATGATGAGATTTAGGTAAGATCAAGATAAGAAGACAAATTCAACCTTTATCTAGGAATATGATATGAGCTTATCAGATACAAAGCCTAAAAAAAATGTAACTTATAAAAACCAATTTACATCTAAATTAGTCCATATAAAAAAATTCCTAAGCTTATTTTCCCCAAAGCAAATTATATCAACAACACATGCAATAAGGCATCTTATAAAACTACTATAATGTTACCACTAGACTAAAATGCAATCAAATGAATATATATCCTAAATAATGTAGTTTCACGTGCACATACAAATGCAATATAGGAAAGTCCCATTAATGAATTATTAATAAAACCAAAATTAAAAAAACAAAAATAAAAATAAACTCTTTGCTTTAATATGAAGCCACTTAACCATAACAACGAGCTGCTCTTTTTATTCACAATATGTAAATTATGTAACTTAAGCACTATGTTATCTTACATTTGCCTCACTATTTTATCACCCTTAAAAACACACTAGTCCAAAAAATTCCCTTTTTTTAATGATGACAAACCAATGTAAAACTTAATAAACACGTCCTAAGTTAATAAACATATAAAACAAGTTAGAAACTTGAGAAAGAACTAAAAGGAAATCATTATTCTACCAAGAGAATAAATCAGTCTAAGTAGACACCAAACTCAATTATCACTAGAGTTGAAAAATATAGCCAAATAATCATTATTTTTTCTCCTTTTGGAATCATAAAAAAGAACATTCAATCACACAAAAATATCTATAATGAAACATGCAACAAATAAATAGTTGAATCACATTCAATTAGCATAATGCTTATGGGGACCAATACAAAGACCTCCAAGTAGTTCAAATATTTAATTAGTGATATTAACTATCCAACTGGAACATAAAACAAAAAAGGGTAATGTAAATCACCAAAGTTTTCGATAAAAGAGAATCGATATATAATTTCTAAAGGATAAAGAATTGGTCAAGAATTGAGAACTAAAAAGAAGTAGTTAAGAAAGAAAAGAATAGAACTAAGAACATTAAGATAGAACTAGTAAGTTAAGAATAGGTCATTATTATGTCTAACTTGTATTACTTTTAATTGCCTTCATATCTTGATTTTGGTTACAAATCCTTGTGTTTTGATCCAAATGTGAGATTAATTGAGTGAAAATGTTGTGAATATTGTATGAATGTTAATTGGGTTATTTTGTCAATTTTGCATTAAAACACCAAATTCACGTAATTTTGGAATTAAATGTTATGCACGGTGGTGACTTGGTAAGTCACCACTATGCAAGGTGGTGATTTTATGTCACCATCGTGCATGATTTTTGTATGATATTTTAGGGTTTAATTTGTTATGCATTTTGTGTTAAATTGAGTGTGGAGTATGCATTTGGGGCTTAATTAGATTAGTTTTTATGTTTAAGTGTTTTTATGGGTTAGTTTCAATTTTTGAGCTTAAATTGTATATTTTTGAGGTACCTTCATATGTGTGCTAGTGTTGCAAGGTAAATAGGGAAGAACGGTGAAGATTTAAAGAGTTTCGGGCCAAAGCATACAGGCCACGATCATACACATGGGCCACGATCGTGACAGAAGAGGAAGAGCCAGAGGCATACAGGCCACGATCATAAACTAGGAGCCACGATCGTGATAGAGAGCATCAAATTAGGCCACGTTCTTGCACTTCAGGCCACGATCGTGGCAGAAAGGAAAAAGTGCCGGCCACAATTATGGCAGGCAAGGCCACAATCGTGCCCTGCGTCGAGCTGACACGAAAACTCAATTTTTGGGTGATTTTTTGGGCCGTTTCAATCCCGAGTTTGACCTAGAGCTACTACCAAATAAATAGAACAATACCTAACAGCCACCAGGAGAAATTAGAGAGCCGAGAGAGATGCACAAATGTGAGATTTTGTTGAAAATCTGAGGAAAAACCTAGATAGAGATCAATCGATTGAGGAAGGAGACGAAGGAAGAGAGGCACGGAGATATGCTTGACGCGACGTACTTCCTGGAATAGGTAGTTTCTCGTAGTCGCGACTCCGAGATCCATTCTAACAGTATCTTCTAGTTTTTTATTTCGATTTCATTGATGTATAGAATTTAAGATTGATTAGAATTATTTATCGTTGAGTGTTGATTTTTCTGTCTAAACTCACCTTTAGGTTAAATTAATAAAATTGATTTGATTATGTTTTATTTCGATTTATTGTGATTCAATTTGATTCTTCATAACTGGGCAATAAA
>JANQAP020576761.1:0-14265 GCA_026874005.2 Erythroxylum coriaceum | reverse complement strand
TGGTGGTGTTTTTTGTGGGGAGGCTTGAGGTGGGATGAATTTAGGCTTGAAAGGTGGTTGGAATGGGCTGGTTCTTTAGCTATAGTTGGGGCTCAGCTTAAATGGGTTTTTCTTGGCTTTTTGGTTGTTTAAACTTGTCTCAAATCTTAATGAGAGCTTCTTCAATTTAACAAAGGAATCATAGGGATAAAGATTAACCATGTCTTATAGATCTTGATCAAGTCCCTTCACAAATCTTATGAAAACCACTTCTTCACTTTCTTCTAACCCACATTTTAACAAGAATTGCTCAAACTCCATTGTGTATTCTTCAACTGGCCTCTTATTTTGATTCAACCTAAACATCTTCTCAAGCATTTTTTGCCTATGTTGAGGGGTAAAAAATTTTCTTCCAATTTAATCTTCATACAGGTCCAACTAGAGATTTTTTGCTTCCTTTCTCTCATTCTCCTATTCTACAAATTATCCCACCAAAGGGCAGCATACCTTTTGAATTTCATAGCCACAAGTTTCACTTTCTTATCTCAGGTACATCTTTTAATTCAAAGATTCTCTCAACGATGTACAACCACTCTTGGAAAACATCCGCATCAATTTTAGCAACAAACTGAGGAATATCAACCTTGAAATTAAACAAATCATCATTTCGGTCATTCCTATCAATTCTAGGTTGAAACACATTCCTAACAGGTCCTATACGGCCTGCACCATAAAGGCCTCTCCCTCTCCCTCTTGTGCCATTTCCACCTAATCTCAATTCATCACGACCAGAATTGTTTAGATGGCTTACCTCATCCTCAAACTCATCATCTCAGGACTGAGTGACTTGGACGTGTTTCCCGATGCCTCAAATATTCCCAATGGAGCAAAGGCAGCCTCTTTATTCTTTATGGCCTCAAACTCAAGGTGGGCAGCATCACACCTATCAATCTTGAGACTCATCTCGTCGAGTTTAGCAAAAAGCTTCTCTGGGTCGTTTGGAGTCGGAGCTGACATGGTTGGAGGTCACAAATACATCTCCAAACTTGGATTTGATACCAAACAAATGATGGATAAATGGCATGAAAGTGATCGAATATAGTCTGGTAGTTATTGGAAAAGTTATGTGCAATTTGGTGTTTATCGGGTAAAACTGGAACAAGGCATTTGAAGGCGTTTCTGGATTAATTGAATGGGAATTTGGTTTCTAGGAAAGAAGTGAAGTTGTATAAATTTTTGTAAAATACAATTTAGAATCAAAAATCAGGTCAAACGGATAAGGGACGGTTAAGTTAGGTTGGTTTTCCTGAATACATGTCTGGCTAAGCGGTTGATTGGTGATGGTTGGAAAAACTGGAAATTTTGAGATGACTGGAGTTAGAATTGAGTAGAAAACCTTCTAGAGATTTCTAGTTTAAGAAGTGAACAACGCTATGGCTTTGGAATCACCTAAATCAGACAATCACACAAAAGGTTATGAATTTTCTCGTACAACTGGTCAGACAGAATTTTAGCGATCAAATTAAACGGAATAATGAACAAAGTTGAATGTTTTCAGAAAACAAACAAACCCAATGATTGCTTTTCAGAGAAACACTCAAAACCCAGATAATCTCTTGCCAAATTGAGAGAAAACCTCACTCTTTGTCATATATATTTTTCTGAAATTCAAAATAGGAAAATAAGGAGCTAAAATAGGAAATTTTCGGGCAGCCACAAGAATCGACTCCTCAAAAATAAAAGTTGTAATAAAGTCTCACAAAATAGCTAATTAAAACAAACCAAAATAAAGTCTTCAAACTGGACCAAAGTCAATGAAAATAAATGTCTTAAAATTTGTGCTAAGTTTGGAATTCAACTTCATGCTCATTAGGTCCATAGACACACATTTTGAAGTCTCCAAATGGCTTCAAAAGGACTTGAAATTGTAAGAACAAATTCAGCCCAATTTTTGCTTCCTCCAAAACTTCATTCGGCTCACTTGCAGCTTCTTAAACTTGTTCCAATTCTTGTGACTTTTCTTCAAATCCCATAGCTAGGACATCTCGAATAGTAAGCTTTGATGGCCCTCCATCACCCATGCTGAGCTTCATTTACCATCGTTAGCTCGACATACTTCTTTTTCTCACAATGGTTCAAACGAATCATGTAATTGTAGCAGCCCTATAGGTTTCATAACCTGTAAGTGAGCTACTAGACTATGCTTACCACTACCTTTCTTCCTCGTCTTCTTCTTTTGATTATTCTTTCGAATTTGTGGCTTTTCTGGTGGATCTTTGTGAGTATAATTCTGCTCTAATTTTTCACTAGACTTGTTTCTCTTAATAGCCTCCATAGATTTGAAAGAATTTCTTGCACCATCAGACACTTTAAATGAAACCCTCTCATTCCCCACTCCTAGAGTTAACTCACCTCTATCAACATCTATACGAGACCAGGCAGTAGCTAAAAATGGTCATCCAAAGATAATGAGTGTCTACAAATCTTCCTCTATGTCTAAGATGATGAAGTCCATATATCTCTCCTTGTGCATTTTTGCATCACTTAGTTGGTTCATTTTAACTTTAGCTCCTATTATGAGGTTAAAAGATAACCCACTTATTTTTTATCTACAAGTTATTGTTGAGCTTTGTATCCCTTGATATTATAATCTCTCTAATCCAACTACGTGTGCTTTCAATCCATAAATGTATATCCTATTTTGTATGCTTAAAAATCCTTTTCCATCATATTGCATAAATTATGCATTTAAGAGCAATTTTGAATACTGCATAACTGTCACTACTTAAGTAGTTTGGTCTTTTAGCCCATTCAATGATTGCTTCATAGTCATCTATTTTATATTAATGGTTGTATATCTACTGACTATGTAAACATAGTGTAGTAGTGAATTGGCATTTAAAGAATAGAGGTTTAACACTCTCCGGCTCTATGTCAAAAAGGCTGCAAATTAGATTAATGTTACTATTATTTTCCTTTATATGGTTAATTATTTTGAGTCTATTTTTAATGGCTAGTCAAAAGATATGGATTCCTTAAGTAGTCATTGCATATGCCATACTAATATGTACCAAGAGACTCTTTGAGTTACTATTCTAAATATATTGGTGCAAGATTTATTTGTAAATAGTTGGATAGGAATGGTAGCCATATAATCAATTCTTCTATAACTAAGTTTATACTCCTACTGAGGAGTTTCTCTATGACTAATATAAGACATCTTAAGTTATAAGGCCATTCTCTTTTTGTATGATTTCCTTCACCAAACCCTAGTCTACTATATCAGGACTAAAAGTTCATAATTTTAATAAGAGGAATAATTTTTTTCCAATTATCATACCAAATGGAAGTTGATTCCTTATTTCCTATCTTAAACTTCACCACCCTATTGATATTATCCCTCATTTTGAGAAGTTGTATCATTAACTAAGATGAGTTGGCTCTTTGCTTTTTTTTAGAAGCCGACTACTTTCATATAATAAATATGGATTTTTCCAAACTAGGGAGCATCTTTTTTATTGAGCATACTCTATATCTTCTTAGTCATTAAAATTATGTTTTTTATTCTAAATGAATTTATGCCTAGGACTTATTTCTCCTTAGGCAAACATACCTCTGACCACTTAAATTTGGTACTAAGATGGTTATAAGTTGCTCCTAGCCATAACTTTGGTTCCAAACATACCCATTAAGTCCAGTTTGTTCCATTGTAATCAAGATTGGAATAAAATATTAGAGTGCGCGCATAGATGAGGAAGAGATAGTACAATTCCTTAATAAGGTTAGGATTTAGGTTTGAACTTTGTTTATAATTTCTAAGTGATTCCAAATGGTCTACCCATTTTGATCTATCAAGAAGTTAATTATATTAGATTTCCTTTTAGATATAGTGGAACTATGAAAGAAATTTGAGTTACGATATCCCTTTTCAAGACATTAAATTCTTGAATTTTATTTTATATATATTAGGGATTATCTAATTCTTAGATATATCCATAGAGAGCTTGTTTCCTTTCTTCCTTCTCTAGCCCATTCCCAAGATCTAAGGTTATTTCTTATAGGATTTAGGATAATGCCTCTCTGGTTTTTTAGAATGCTAAGCTAGTACTACAAATTTTGGTTTGATGGAGTTTTTAAAGCTCTTCCTTTATAGCTTTAAGTTTCTTTACATATTTAAAAGCTTCATAACATTGAATGTTCTCTTTCATTCCTCTTCTGACTACTTCATCAAAACCTTTAAGCTTGATCAGGTAATTACTAAATCTAAAAATAGTTTTCCTTCTAACTTCATCCATTAGCTTATGCATTTCAATAAGTATGTAGTTGGTCGCATGTCATAGCACTACCAAAATAACTAGACTAAACTTTAGATAGTAGTAAGTCTAGATCAATTCCACAGAGATTAATTCCAATTACTTTCCTAAATTATCTGTATAAGAAAAACAAAGGGGTCTTTGGTTTGATGAAAATCAAAAGGCAAAGTAAAATTAAATCTATAAAAACAAATCAAATTAAACAGCAACAAATTGATAAAGTTGATGAATAAGTTGAAATATGTTTCTTTAGTTTAATCTCAACCTAAGCACAATTTCACAGATGTCGTTGAATTATTGCTTTTACACTTCTCTTAAGACTATTGATTGTGAACTAGCAACAAGCTCTGTTAATTATAGTTCTTCCTTAGATCGTAGTTAATCAAAAAGATCTTATTAATTAACCCTAACTATCAGAAAAACTAGAACAAGCTCTCTAAGTTTATCTAGATAGCCACATTATAAGTGAGAAAATAGATCAATATAAGTAACAATAACACAAGCTCGGATTATTTAACTTACGCTATGTTAACTCTAATGATTTAATACCGCTAGTTGCCATATACGACCTTTAACACGACTATTACGTATCACATTCATGATCTAGCTATGGTTTTTCATAAAAAAGTCAACAAAGCATTAAAATCATTCTCATACAACACTCAATCAATCCATGCAAGATAACATAAACAATCTGGAAAAAGGTAAAGAAAACGATACACAATAACTATCTGCTTAATGTGCTTCTTGGCCTTGATTACACCTCCGAACCGATGTTAAGAAAGTTACATGTCTATCTCCATCTTCAAGCTTTCACCATCGTCCATCCTTCCCATCGCTACTATCACTATTAAATAATGAAGAAACAACCGAAGAGAAAAAATATAAGAAGGTCATGTCAGCTCGGTTTCTTCCCCTTTTCTCTACCATCACTCTTTTCCTTATATAAAAAAAACTTAGGTTTAAAACTGAGTGACACCTGGCCAGGACATCGTGTCACTCTCCAGTTAATTATCATATGTGAGATTTCACAGTCATGCCTTACTATGCACTGCCATGCATGGCCTTCTCACGGCCATACATGGCAACTCTCATGGCTGTGAGGCTTTCCTTTCTTTGTTCTTCATTTGACATTCTCTCTTACCTCTTCTTCTTTCAACCCTCTTCTTCTTCATGCTCCATGAATAGGTCACTTTAGCTTTTTTACTTTTGAAAAGTACCTAAGATCAAATATGAGCTAAAGTGAGTGTCGTAAGCATTTCTAAGGCATTAATCACCAAGTGTAGTATATCAAATGAATCAACATTTAAACACATATCAAGTTCCCCCACACTTACCTTTTGATCGTCCTCTGGTAATATTGAAAATCAAAATCACAAATCAAAACTTTTACTCATTTTCCATATTTCATAAGATTAGATAATCATAAGTAAAAGATGAATGACTTTCAAAACCTATAGCAATAACTTAACATTCAAAATTCTACTCATGATCAATTAACATTCATCACCCTTAAAAATTGATTAATCTAGAGGTAGACTTGGACAAAAGGTGCTTAAACAAGATATTTCCATAGGTACACTCAAACACCATTCATGATCACAACAATCCACAACTTTACATATCATTTGCTTTCTCCACCACTAAAAATTACATACATAATCATAAATCAAAGGACTTTTCTAGGGTTTTAATATGGGTAAGGGTAAGGTGAGATTTATTTTGGGAAATGTAATATAAAAGCCATTAAGCTAGTGAAGCAAAAGTAATGCTAAATAAGATATCAATCGCACAAGTTGACATTCGTTTAAAACTGGGTACTGTCAGCCATAAAGAATGAACAACTATGTTTCCCAACTCGAGTCAGCTCTCATACCATAAACCAAATGAACATAACACAAAATGCTTCATCCATAACAACATCCTCCTCATATGCAATATATTTAGACATATAAAAGATGCAACTTAAAGGATAAACTATTAATTAATAAGTTTTCATAACCGTTGTAGTTCCTCCTTGCAAATTTTATTCAAACTCACAGCTTTTTTTTAATATAAAAGTGATAGAAGCTACATCAACATGTGATTCATAACATGGAATTTTAACAACTATAATTAACCCAGATGTATGCATATCCCCATACTTAGGCTTTTGTACAATCACATTTATCAAGAATTAATAATTGCTCCACTAGCTTTAAGGCTTAGGTAGGGCATTTGGTTAGGTGCATGTAATGGGGTTTATATAAAAGAAAAGGCTAATAAAGCTCAAAGGGGGTTAGCAAAGGAAAATTCATATAAATGTTAGGCTATTTGGCTAATGTAGTTCATAATTTACAAACAATGCCTAATCATTTTCATAAAAATGAATGTGATAAAAACGAAAATCAATGCAAAGTAAGGATGTATATGTCATGAAGGTCACACAAAGCAAAGATAGTGAGACTTATATGAATGTGTCAGGTTAATACGACTCAAAACCTCACTAGTTTTTGTCTACAACTAGTCACTACTCTTCTAAAGAATAATGCACATTAACCAATCATAAGAGCAAAAGTAAATGTTAATGTTGTCATGGATTTTTCTAGTCAATTCAAACTCTAATTATGAATAAATATTCTTAAAAGCAAAAGAAAATAAGAAAATTTTTTATTTTGTTTGTTTGATTTTAAAAACTACCCAAGAAATCACATAAGCAACAATTAAGCTAAAAAATAATGCATAAAAGCTAATATCAAACTAAATCCCCACCCTCACACTTAAAACTTACATTATCCCCAATGTAACTTCAAATGCAAGAAATGGGGTACTTAAGGAGAATAGCAATTGCAACTTCAAATAAACCATTTTTACAAAGAATAGAAGAGGTTAAAATGGCAGAAAATCGAATGGAAAGACTCCTCTTTTTTGCCAAAATCTGGAATTTTGGTGTTGATGATGATCCTTGTCTTCAATCCTTCCTCAATGCTCCAAACAGGTGTTCTTCACTTAAGGATGGTGTTTCTACAGGTGGGTGTTGTCTCCCTTGAAGATGGAGGCTTAATGATGTTTTTATAGTCCAGAAACCTTATGTTTAATGAATCCTCGCAGATTGCCTCGGATTACAATTCCCACGTTTGTGATAATTTACATGATTCCCACGAGTATGGGAATTACACACAGATACACTTCTCATTTCTTCTATAATTCCCACATCCTTGGGAATTTGCATGATTCCCATGAACGTAGGAATTTGGCACAGATGCCCTCTCTTTGTCTTCTCTTTAATCTTTTGTTCAACCTCCAAGTTACTCCCTCTTCTTTCCTACACAAAAATAGTCAATTATTACCCTCAATTAGCATCAAACACACAAGAACAACAATAGAAATCAAACATAATAAGAACATACAAAATGAATCCTAAACTAGAACAATAAACAACAATTATGCAAGAAAACACATGTCAATTATCTATAAAAACATATCGTAATGCACACCTATCATTAATCTAAGCATTACAAGTTACCTAAAATTAGTACATCTTATAAGGTAGTAATAATAAGGTTCAAAGTTATATGAACATTAGAAATAAGCAATAATTCTTTAACGCTTTTTAAAATTTTTTGAATGAAAATTTAAATATTTTAAATCATCCTTTGAAAACACATAGCATTAATGGAAATTAATAATTTTAAGTTTTCCACTCTTGAGAGATTATGCAAAGGCCTAATTCATTCCAAAAATCATACCAAAACCAAATTCTTTCTCCATTGTCAATTCTGAGTCTGATTACTTGGTTTATATAGTTCCTCATCTTGAGGATTTGGTTGAAAGACCAAGAATAGCATGGTTTGCTCTTGATGCACTGAAAGTTTTATTTTTGATAATATAAGTGTGAACCCATTTAAACCAAACAGATTAAGAATTAGTAAAAAGCTTCCTAATTTTCCTTTCTAAGAGCATTTTATTGGTTATCCTTATAGAAAATATTCTTAAATCTCCTTCCTTATTAAGTATATAGATCTCTACCCATTTTACTTTAACTCCTAGGTGACTATTTGTTGCCCAAGTTCATAGGAAGTTATTTAGCATTTTATGCATATCCTTTATCAATTCATAAGGTAGGAATAGACGTGAGCACTAATGAATATGCAAATTGTCTAATATTAATGTAATGAGCTAGAGCTTTCTAGTATAGGAGAGAAAACTATTAATCTAGTGATTAATTATCCTCCTAACTACATCAAAGAGAGATTGATGCTCACTAAAGGATTCTCTTTTGTCAGATATAGTAATGCCTAAGTGCTAAAGGTAATATTTAGTATGGAAGACCTGAGATAGTTGAAAGAAAATTAGCCTAGTTTAAGGAGTTAGTTGATATATATAAAAATACTCTCCATTTTGTCCATTGTTAAACTAAATAAAGAGTTGAAGGAATTTAGTGCGTAGATGAGTGAATGTACTAAATTTGGATTTACAACACCAAATAAAATGAGATCATCAAAGTTAAGATTAAATTTCTTAAATTTCTCACCTTATAGTGGTACTTGAATCTTTGGTCTTAGTTTAACTTGTATGAGATTAACCTTGTGAGCACCTTTATGGATATTGAAAATATATAAAAAGATATAAGATCTCCCTGACGTAGTCCTTTCGCACCTTGGAATTAGTAGATGGGATCACCATTGGCTAAAATAGAGGAGTTTATGCATATATAGATTTGGGACGAGGTGAAAAGTGAGCATAAAAACTAAAAGCAACTATAGATCCAATATGAACTTCTAACTAAATAAATTGAAAGCTTGTTAAAGTCCATCTTTATAGAGCAGCTACTTAACTTCTTCTTGCTTTTATATCCCTTGAAATGATTTTAAATTAGGAGAAAATAATCTTTAATGCTACTGCTCTTTATAAATGCACCTTAGTTCATATTAATAAGGTTTCCTAATGCTGTTTTAAGCCTATTAGCTAGCATTTTGAAGATAACTTTCTAAATGACATTGTAGTATGAAATGTCATTCAAGGAATCAAGGTTATATATTTTAGGAATAAAGCTCATAGCTATTTTTTTTGTTATGTGAGCATAAAGCGTGATAAGAAAATTTCCAGGACTTTATTGCAGATTATGTTTCCTGTCAAATACCAATTTCTCTAGAAAAAGAAAGCTTTAAATTAATTTGAGCTTATAGGTTTATTAACATTTCTGAATAAAGTTATTTAATATGCAAATAACTACAAGATTTAGAAAGTAACTCCTTTTGAGCTTAGAGGGATCATTCATTCATAAATGATATGATTTTATATAGAAGATAGTTGATTTGAGTATGAAGCTCAGTGATTTCTTGAAGTGATTGAAAATTAACTCCTTAATATTTAAATTCTTATTAACAAGTGAACCATCTTCAATCTTTATTGAGTAGATTTTGCTTGCATTCCTCTTACAAAGCATGGCATTGGAAAAAAAACTTAGTGTTTTATCTCCTTCCATAAGCCAATTCACTCTAGCCTTTTGTTTGATCAAAAAGTAATGGTTTTCTAATACCTACAAGTATGCATCAAGAGCTTTCTTTTCCCTAACTTTAAGAAAGAAATCTTTGGGAAAGAGATAGTATTGGTAAGAAGTCAATATTTTCTAAGAAATTATTGATTCTAAAAGGGAATTTGTAATGGTAGTTTTAGTTCCCAGAGTTATCTTAGTTGGAGTATGATCAAAATAAGGAGGATGGTTAATGTGAACCAAATTAAGCATATATTTTGAAAGCCATAGCGAATTGAATAAGGCATGATATAATTTTCTTCTGATCAACCAACTATTCTCCCTTTTTATTCTATGTATCATAAGCTCTATTAAAGTTAAGATCTGTGAGCTTAATAGAGCTTAAGCAATTAAGCATGTTGTCTTTTATACTTCTGCTACTAGGTATTTCTCCTTCAGACTCTTGTGAAAAGAGGGTATAGTCAAAGCTCCCAACTAGCAACCATGCTTGATTAATAGATTTCTCCAATTATTAAAGTCATTCCAAATAGATTTATGTGAAATTCATAGTTAGCAACATATACAAAAGTTATTTTAATACATTTAACCTCTATGCTGACCACTAGATGGATAAATTGACTATAAGCAAATTGTTAGAGAATTTTAACTTTGTTAGGACCATAACCTACTATAATTATACCATAATGATGTAAGTGGTGTTTAAAAATAAGCTCCAATTTCTTGCCAACTATTCCCCTGTATTGTTGAATCTATCTAAGCTTGATCATTTTCTCTAAAAGACCTATAATACTTATTTTTAAAAATATAGAAAATCTTTCATTATTTATTTTTTATTGGGGCAATTCATGACCCTAATATTTCAAGATAAAATCACGTAGAATCACGTAGAAAATCTTTTATTATTTATTTTTTCTTGGGGCAATTCATGCCTCTAATATTTCAAGATAAAATCATGGGGGGGAGTAAGGGAAAAATGCCTTTCTTTATGGGTTTTCTACCTGTTTCTTTATAGGTTTGCTATCTGGTCTCTTTTTAATAATGATGATAGCTTCAAGTTAAGCTTCTGGATTAACTTTAGTATTTTGCTCCCTTATTCTTTTTCTAATCAAGTTACCAAATGTGGTACTATTCGCTTTTTGAAGGCATTTATGATTGAATTCCTATGTTATGACAATATTTAAAGATGTTAGCTTTGAGTTCTCCTCTAGTTCCTTATTAAAGTTATCTATATTAGGGTAATTATATTAATTTATAAGCTGTGTTAAACTTATTTCCTTTCTACATTGAATCAGTAGTTATTGTTACTATATAGCCAGGGATAAATTGAGAGTGGACATTAAGAAGCTCCTATAAGAATCCTATTTGGAGTCTCTTGTAAGATTCTTTCCAATCCTTGTTGTCATTGTCAATATGTAAATATTTCCATTGGTAGTTAGTTCCTATATAATTTTTAATTAAATCATTATTTATTGATTCAACCTCATGATTGGCAATGTTTATGACAGCTCACAATTTAGCCTAATTTCAATACAAATCCTTACGTATCATCTCTTTTCAAAGTGGCAGTGATCTCATCTATGCAAAGTGGTGTTCTAATGATATTTGCTAAGTGACTTAAGTAAGTTGTGGTCTAGTACTCAAGAGGTAAACCATGAAATCTAATCCATGGGATACGTTTAAGTTTCATTTTTCTTAAGCTTATGTCAAGCCTCTATTTCACCCAAAAAATGGGTTTATTTTAGATAGGCCATGACCCTATTCTAAAATTTTTCTACACATAGTTAGAATCATAAACTTGAAGAGGTAAAAATCATCTAAACTCAACTTAACACTCTATAAACCTGACTTAGACCAATTGTTCATTATAAGGCCCCAAATTATACCCTAGTTGAAATGTTACATATTCATAATAGTATATGTATTAGATATTGTGATATGATCATGAATAGTATATGTTTTGAATTTTGGCCTGATCTTGAATTTTGGTTAATGGATCATACTTAGCGAGTTGGAATTAATTAATACCATTAAAAAATTGAGGTATTAAAATGAACATTGTGATTAGGGAAATGTCTAGTGGTAAGATAAGTTGGTACATGAAAATTAGTATGACTAAGCCTATACTTTGAATGACATTTGGCAATATTGATTGAATGACAAGTGGCCTAATTGAATTGTGACATTTGGCAGCCATACATGAAGACATGTAAATGGCTTCATTGAAGGACAAGTAGCTTACCTTCATGTTTAACATGTGGCTTGATTAAATCAAGAACACCTAGCATCCAAAGAGTTACGTAGGTGGTGAATCATCCTTCATTCTTGATATTTCAGCCTTCTCTCTTCACTTTGCTCCTCTCTACCAAAACTCTCTCTTACACTCACTACTTTTGGATTTTTGCTTCAATATGGATTATCATCACTTAAAAATCCTTACTGGATACTACATCAAGCAAGTAGATTATGTTATCTTCTATACTGTTTTCTTGGTGCTAAGATTTGCATCTTAATTTTAGATGTTTGTTGGTTACTTGGACGGGCTAGATTAGTTAGTTCTTTGGAGTTGAAATTTGAAGTTAAATAGGTAAGGGAATTCTAAACTTGATAGTATCTATTAATAAAAGTTTTATGATAATTGAATTGGCATGAAATATGTTTTATGATGTTGATAATTGAGTGCTAGAAAAATAATTCTTGTTTGGCAAATTCTATTTTGGTATTGATGCATGAAAGACAATGAATTGTAAGCTATCAATTGAGTAAGTTTGAGCTAGAATTGAAGATTATTTTGATAACAAATTGAAGTATAATTATTGTACAATTGAGGTATAACTAATAGACTATTATATAGGATTTTGAATTCGGTATCAAGGTGTGAGAATCTGGAAATGTGCAGGAAAAAGGGTAGGTCATGATCGTGGCACCCATCCTATGAACGTGGGTAGATGCTGTAGCTTCTGTCACAATCATAGGGAGGTACCTCACGATCGTAGGCAAGGTTTAGACATGGTAAATTTTGTTTTGTGAAATATTGAATCACATGATAACAAGTCATTCTAATTTGGTTTAATTGAACTTAATTGAGGTTAGAAATGAACTTAGATGATGTTAGATTAATTGAGTAAAAGTTAAGTTAGTTATGGATTATTAATTGAGGTAATTACTTAAAGAATGTGTGGTTAGTAAATAATATGTTTAATGTTGAAGTGTATGGTGTGTTCAAGCATGAATGTGTCCTTATGAATACAAATGTGTTTCAAAGGGTTTATACGATGTGAATTGAATATGATTGTTTATGAATTGGAAATTTGTTTAATTAAATGTAATGTTTAAATGCATAACGCATTTAATGGTACATTATTGCAAATGTTTATACTGATAAGGTATGTTAAGTTTCATTAGATGTGCATATATATATTCAATTTGAGGAAAGTGAAATAAAGACATAAGTTATGCACTACATCTTTTGCATGTGATTCTAAAACCTGAACTAGTTTGTTTTAAAACTGTCAAGTCTTAGTTGTGGGTAAATAGGCACGCCTAAAAAGGACTACAGCTCTTGATATTGACACTTTGGTGTCTCCTAATATTGACACTCCGGTGTCTCTTGATATAGACACTTTGGTGTCTTCTGTTACTGACACATAAGTCTTTCCTGTTCTATGATACCAATCATATAATGCCAGATTTTCTGAGCCCTTTTGTCTCGGTCTATATTTGGAGATACTACTGTATATTGATATATACATGGTTGTATATGAGTTCAAATATGTATTTGAATCCTTTCGGTATATATGCCAGTGATATCTATTGTTATATGCCCTTACATGAACTTAAAGTTCATAGATATGCGAAATCTTGGAGACTTCTGACATATAACCTTCTAAGTGTGTAAAATCAATTCCATTGGATGGATATGAGCATGGTGGTCAAGTTAAATGTGTTTTAATGTCTTATAAGTGATTAAACATTTTTATAGACTTATTGGACACTTAGAAAGCTTAATTTAAAAAGTTGATGAACATAAGGGACTTAAATGTAATTTTTCAATTCTTGGAGGACCAATATGTAATTTTATAAATTTAAGGGGCTTAATTATAATTTTCAAAAGTTTGAGGACCAAAATGAAAATAAAATTTTTGTTCATTCTTAAATTTTGGGCTTAATTGCAAATTTAGGAAAAGTTTGAAGGGTATAATGGTAATTTGACATAAACTGAGGGCAAAAAGGGAAATTCACCATGTTTAGTCAAAGAAGAGTCAAATTCTAGACCCCTCTTCATGGTGTAGCCATGCACGCCCCATTAAACATTAAGAACACCTTATTTTAATTAAAAGAAAAGAGAAGAAAGGAGAAGAGAGGAGGAGAAGAGGAAGTTTTGGCCCTCACCAAATTTTCACCAAGTTTTTGATTCTTCAATCCAAACCAAGGTGTTCTAAGTTAATTTGGGGTCAAGGAACTCAAATCTATCATTATATTTGAGAAATTCTCAAAGGA
>JANQAP020575863.1:0-14273 GCA_026874005.2 Erythroxylum coriaceum | reverse complement strand
CTATTAATAATAGTGACTAATATTACTGCTTTTAGTGACAACTTTTACTATCACTAAAAATACAATTTCTTGTAGTGATATGTGTTATATGTAAACATATGCAATTCCAAATTTATTTTTTAGTTACGTAGAAATGTTTTATTTGTGACTGGAAGTTTTTGCTTCTTAAATCGTTTTAGTTTATTGGGTTAGGGTAGATTTTGATGTTTATGTAGTATTTGATCTCTTTTTAGACAAGGTTTTACTATTATGTATATGTTTAATTGATAGTCTTAGTGTAGTTTTAGCAAAAGACCAAATCAAAATAATTGGCCATATGATTAATTTGATCTCTTTAAACTTTGTAAGTTTGACGCAATAATATGTAGGTAAATAGGCGAGAATGATTCGGATGTCGCGTAAGAGGGAAAATAATATTCTAGGGTTAGAATAATATAAATTTGACAGAGTAATAAAATTAAATAGATAGATCATGGTTGATTTATAATTCTTGAGTTTAGTGACTTTTAGAGATAAGTTTAATTGTTGAGTTGATAGATATTTAGAAAAGAAGAATCAGTTAAAAAATTGTAAATTCTGATATGGTAATATAACCATCAAGTATTAACAATAGATATTGATTGTTTATGTTGTGATAGTTATTTATTTTATATTTGCACAATAATATTGTAAAAAAGACAGGTTAATCTACGATATCAGGTAAATTTCTTAACGAAATGAAAAAAGGTTGCGTATAAAAAAACAATTAAAATCCAAAATGCCAAAGTCACACCCGTGACATGTTAAATCACTCCTGTGAGAAGGGCTCACAGGTGTGACTTAACACGTCACATCCGTGACATACAACAATTCTACAACTAAAATTTGAAATGCCAAAGTCACACCCGTGACATTTTAAATCACTCCTGTGAGAAATTTCACACCTATGACATACAACAATTCTATATTGTTCTGTGTTCTTCTCACAAGTGTAAGTCACGCCTGTTACGTCAAATGAATATTTCAACTCTTCCCGTCATTTGTTTGGTTGTTGACAATATTAACTTACTAATGTTGTAAAAAATTTAATTTCCTAACAAATACGCTACATCACAAGAAAAGGCAAAAAATTGAAAAGAAAAAAGAGAAAAAGAAATGCCTGGGTTCAGCTAGGAGTTTCTCCCTGCAAGAATTGCAAGTAAATGTAATTCCATATGTAGCGGCTGTTGAGCGAAAGCATTTTTTGCAGGCCATATACCAGTACTTTTGCAAAATATATTGAAAGGAAATATAAGTTTTAATCTATGTTGTCTACAAATATATAGATAGATTTTTGTTAAAAATCGTAATATCATATAAACAAAGTGTGAGGGGGAAAATTATAGCAAAATATAAATTGTATTTACGTTACTGGTAGACTTTAAGAAGATGATTTTAATAATTTTTTGATGTGACTTGAAAGTCACATCAGGATTATATTTGAGATAAGCTTGTTGATTAAGAAGGTTTTTGAGTTCCTTAGTATTTCATTGTGCCCTGAAAAATGATAATTATAAATGTAAAAGCATTAAAATATTCTAAAATTTGTATATAAGTTTATTTGTTGTTAGAGCAAAGATAAAAAATATAGCAGTACCAATTTTTAAGATCTTTCTTGTATTGGTGGATCAATAAGAATTATGAAGTCAAGCCAAGTCGATAATGCAACACCTAAAATATTTCAATTGTAAGGTAAGAATAAAATAGAAGGCCAAATAAAAGACAAATGTAAAAGCGTGATGAAAAAAGAATAAAATTACCATTGTAAAAGTTAACTTTTAGCCTGCGACACACAATTATCAAATAAGTATGTAATGATTCGACAATTTGTTAGCCTTCATTAGTAACAAAATTATTCCACATTGACAGTATAATGGTTTGTTACCTAATATAAAAATAGAATATGTTAGAAAAAAGAACTAGTGCCAAATTTTAAAAGTTGTAGACAATAATAGAGAATGTGATATACTGTTTGTTGGCAAGAACAAATTTTTGGACAGTTAAAAGCTTGCCATCTTTGCTGATTTCTTTTTTATCCTAGACTTCAAAAACCAAAGCCAAAATATCTATCACATGTTAAAGATAAATATAATTAGATATAGTAGGGAAAAAAGTCAAAGTTTTAGAAAGAAACAAATAAAGGATCTAACCGATTGATTTTTCCTTGTCGTTCATATAGTTGATAAGATCCGTAAAAGATGTATAGTTGAATTTGACCGGGATGATGCTGTCATCATCTGATATAGGTTCAACAATTGTGTGACTTGTAATAATCCATTAAATTTTCAAGTCTTCAGTTTGGTACTAAGGCAGAATTGGCTTAACAATGGCGTTAAAAATGATATATTTCTCATACAACTGCAAAATATGGCTCATTCGTTGGATATAATTGTTAAAGGTAATAGCTTTAACTTGTGATCCCTATAATAATAAACATACAGTTAATAATAAAGTTAATGAAAATGGGAGGATTTTCAATGAAGAAAGTATAGTTATTATACCTCAGAATAAAAAAAGATAAACTTTTGTCTCTTCGATAGCATGCTAGCTTATATGACAATATGTTGTTTTTCCTGAATAGTAATTTCACATGACCACCATTAAGTACCAAGTAAAATATCTTTAATCAATAAACGCTTTTCCATCCTTTAAAAAAATATTTAATAAAATAAGTAGAAAAATAAAATTTTTTATATGGAATGAAATTAAATAAACTTGAACAAAACAATTCATATGCCTTTTGAAAATTTTGTACTTTATAATTTAACTAATTGGAAAATTTCATGGAACATAATATTTCTTATTTTTGATCAATTTTTGAAGAACCAAAAGTTCCTGGAATAATCAGAACTTTAACTAATTCAGGAGTTCGAGCTATTGACAAAGCACATATAGTTGTCCATGTGAGAATACGGGCTGATGGAGATAAATTCTTACACAAGTAAGTGTTTAACCCTAGGATTTATTTATGGTCATTGCAAAACATAAACGAAAAGGGAATTGTGTTCTCACAAAAGGTATTCCATTTTTTTCATTTTTTGAAGATTGCAAAGGAATCTTAGGTATAAAACTTGTTTTCCTTTGTGAGGTCCAAACATAATTTCTGTAGAAATTATATGGTCTTTTAACTGTCTACATATCAACCTTGTGCCATTGTACAGTCCCTCAGTTGGATTCAAATTTCTTAGGAGCATAATTGGAGAGCCTTCTTTGAGTAACAGTTTGTGTAGAGGTAGACATTTAGGATTTAAAGAATTTAGAAAATCTTCATAATCTGCTTGATGTCTTCGATCAACCGTTTTGTCAAAACTTATGTACGAATGCATATTTCCTGACAATTTGTTGATAATCATGTCATTAATTTTGTCAACACAGTTGTTTGTTGGACACAGTACATATCTATTTATCACTTGATATGGATCAAGCACATATAAGCTTAGGTCAGGGAAGACATTTTGAAGTAACCTGGTGAAGGCAATAGTGCATAAGAAACATGTCTTTTTAATTTTTTTAAAAAAATAAAATTGATAGTAAAAGAAAATTATAAAAAATTTAATCTGTTAAGAGATTCATCCTTGTTATGGTAAGAAATAACTAGCTATTTTGGTAAGAAAATTTGATCTTGCTCGTCGACTGGTTCTGTACCTTCTTTAACTCATAATAAAAATTCACAAAAGATGGATTTGATACAACTCTCATATTTATTGTCAAAGAAAATTTACGCATGTGTGGCCAAAGATGCGAATTTAGAAGACGAATCAATTGGTTGTTGTTTTGTGGCTTGGTCTATAACTGATAAGGTTTGACAAAAATCACCACCAAATACAACAACTTTTCCTCCAAAAGGCCGATTGGAGTTTATGATATCTTGAAATAAGTCATCAAATGCTTCAATCACTTCTCGTTTTGCCGTGGAAGCCTCGTCCCATAAGATTAGACTAGATTCAAATATCAGTTTTGCAATACTGCTCTAATTACTTCACTTACAAACTTTCTTCTTCGAAAAATCAAGTGGGATTTTAAATCTTGAGTGAGCTATCCTGCTACCAGGAAGGACTGATGCTGCAGCACTTGATGTAGCAATAACAATTGCAACATGACTTTGTGACCGCAAAATTGCAAGAAGAGCTTGATACAAGAAAGTCTTCCCAGTTCAACCGGGACGATCAATAAAAAAACTGCCACTACTTGAAGCCAAAATTGAATGCAAAATCAAATCGAATATATATTTTTGCTCGTTATTCAACCTTGAATGTAATAATAAGTCTTCTGGATCAATATGTATATTCTTCTCACTTTGTATTTCTTTACTAAGATGTTGATGATAGTTAACTTCAAAGTGATAATCAGTAAAATGATAATCGATTAAGCTTTTCCCCATTTGTTATAGGGATTTATTAATATCTTGAAAGGCCATCCTTGGAACACCCTCAGATGTACATGCACTATAGGAGGAAGCATGTTGGTAATCAGAACAAAGATCATCTTTGAATATTTCCCAAAGCTGCTTATGATTTGTCGGTGAACAATATAACAGGAGTGTAGCAAATAAAAGTCTAAGGGAAGCTAACATTTGAAATAAAACAGCTTCCTCTAGAGTTTGTTGTATATAAAAATCAGATGCTAACAGTCCTAACTTCAGGGCAGCCTCCCTAACACAAACACATGAAACTTAAGGTTATCTTGAATCTCAATAACACAAACACATGCGCCAAGGTCTCCAAAGATATGTTTTTTTATTAGCTCATTTTTAAGAATTTCAAATTTAACTCTAAAAACTCTACCCAATAAATCCGGCCTATCTTGTGGCTTTTCATGAAACTTAAGGTTATCTTGAATCTCTCTTTAGTCATGGTGAGTAAAATATCTGGTTTACCATACTTCTGTACTAGAGCCATTACATCAAGATAACGTCATTTCATGTCCCTTGGACCACCGACAAATAAAGCTGGGAGGACAACTTGATGACCAATTTTATAACCTTCTGTTTGACCAACAGTAATACTGTTTAAAACACCTTGCAGTATCTCTATCCTTATCTCATTTTGTCGTTTTCTATAGAAATCAAGTCTAGATGTTTCAATCTTTATATAAGTTCCCATAATAAATTGTTGAAGCAGCCTTAAGTTATGGAGCAGCATAGATTCTTCATGTTCTCTTATTTGGAGCCTATAACAATAATATTCTCCAGCAAAAACAGTACCATCTTCACAGTATTCTTGATCAGTAACTAATAATTAAACAAATAAATTCCATAAATAAAATGGTAACATCAGACAATACTGTAAAAATGAAAAAGGAAAGGATAAACTTGCCTATGTTTTCCATAGTGAACAATTCAGAAGGATCAATAAAAGAGTTGAAATTAACATTACATCCTTCATCTGAAACATTGCTTTTGTCTCTCTTTAAAATCAACTGCTAATTCCAAGATGCCATCTAGATTCATCATAACATGCATAGTAAGACTGGTATCTATAACTTGTGCCCAAGTGAGTATAAACTTAGATGTGAGGAAATTTAGCAATCTTTTCATCATTAATCTCAGTCCATATAACAGCCACTTGTGATGCAGTAGGAAAATTATAAACACGCTGATCAAGGCCAGGATAAACACCTTAAAACAATTGCATGATTATCAAGTGTTGGAATGTCCCTAAGACTTCTAAAAAACTTGGCATAGGGATTATCTTGTAAAATTGCCATAATCAGTTTTAATGTATCCTTATGAAGTTTATCACAATTCTTAGTCCTTCTTTTCAGTTCCTCATCAGTATCAAAGAAATAGAGTTAGATACTAGATACCTTTATCAGTTGATGAAACTAAAATGTCAAGGAAATGATAAACTTGACCTTGAACACGAAATGTGTAAATGCCTTTCTTATTTTTTGTTAGTTCTCGATCACACCTAGCACCATATGAAGTAAAAGCCACATTATTATTGTATGTACGAACGCTCTTCCTGAAATGTTCAGTTTCTTCGTCACTACCAATAAATAATCATTTCAGAGCATATGGCATTTGAGGAGCAACAATGAAAATCTCTCCTAATGAACAACAAAATGACGAGGGCTTTATATAAAATCTCTTAGCATGACAATGTTCACAGTTTGGAATAAGACGAAGTTTAAGGGCTCAACAGATAAATTCTGCAGGGATGCTAACTTTGATGAAGAATGATGACAATTTATCCCTTGAAAAATTTACAAAAAGGTTGATCACTTTGTGCAGTAATAATAAAAAATGGAAAGAATAAAGGTAAAATGATTTATACTTTGATCCTTGACACGTATCAATGAGCTAGTTGAATTGAAAAGGAAGACGCAGTTGGACAATCTAAATTATGACATGTGATATTAGATGCTTCAACTGTTGATTTTGTATGAAGAATTTCTTTGATCACTTTGTGCAGAAATATTAAAAAATGGAAAGAATAAAGGTAAAAAGATTTATACTTTGATCCGTGACACGTATCAATGAGCTAGTTGAATTGAAAAGTAGGACACAGTTGGACAATCTAAATTATGACATGTGATATTAGATGCTTCAACTGTTGATTTTGTATTAAGAATTTCTTTTAGTTAGATAAAGGAATGAGTTGCATCAACATGATCTACGTTAAAATCGATAGCTTGATTTTGTGCTAGTTGATTACTAGATTGATGAATAAAAAGTTTACCGTCAGAAGGTATGTTATCAATAGTAGAATAGAAAGGTTGATGATCGACTGTTTGATAAAAAGAAGGCAAAGTAATGCTTCTCTTTTTTGTAGCACGAGCTTCTCTACGCAGTCGTAAGAGTTCGTTTTTTTTTCATTTTTTAGCATTTCAGCATACTTTTTACATCTCTGGGCATTTCTATCCAACTTTGAACGCAAAAAAGAGTGGAACGAAGGTAAAAATAACTAACAATAATTAATAAAAAAATTATTAATTATTTATTGGACAACATCAGCCTTCTTTATATATATATTAATAGTATATTTTTTAGATATTAAAATATCCGTATTAGTAACATTAATGCTAATACCATACCTTTAACAAACCATACATTTAACAAAGACGGTAAAAATTTAAAAAAGATCACCATAATAATATTAGTGGAATATACTGTCAGGTGAATAAAGGATTAGAAGAAATAAATAGGTTATTTTACGTCAATGTGATGTAGGTATATTAAAAAAGTTAAATTGTATATTTAAACTATTGCTTTAACAATTGATACAGGTAAATAAAGGAAGAAGGTAATGGTTATATTATTGAAAAGCTGAAAATGCGACAAATAAAATAGAATTATATATAATAAAATTTTTTGCAAAATAAACATACCTGAATAGGGGAAAGACGAACAAAAAGAAAACCTTAAAGAAAAAACAATTTCAAAAAAAGACATATTTGAAAGGTTAAATGTGGTAACTAGAAAATTTATGGGGTGACGATTGTGCAAGTCACAACCATGCAACGATAGAAATTCACACATTTTATCATGTATTATAGACAAGATAATAACAATAAAGACTAATACGTTAAAATGCGACACACGTAATTACTGCTGTCAAATCTGTTAAAAAGTCCATGTAAGTTATAATTGGGATTATCGTGCAAGAGTTGATTAAAATGATAGAAAACAACTTCATTATATATTCTACCTAACACAATAACAATGAATGAAAGATTAACAGGATATAAGGTGACATATTTAATCTCTGTTGTCAACTCTATTTCTACTGTCAGCTAGGGATGTCAATGAGCCAGGTCGGGCTTGGGCCATGGTGGCTCATGGCCTGGCGGGTCGAGATATGTTAACCCGCAGCTTGGCCTGGCTCGTCCTTCATTTTTTAAATAAAAACTTTCAAAACGATGTCGTTTTGAAAGTAATGGTTGGGCCATAGGTAGGGGCTGGCCCGCGGCCCGCTCATGGTTGGCTCGTGGTAAGCCTGCGGCCCACCCGTGGCCCCACCAACTGTTGATGATAAAACCTATCTACTTATTTTATGTTCAAAAACTGCAAGTGCACGGGTCGTGACCTGTAGTAAAAAAAGCAGATATCGATCCCATAGGGATTGATGTCTAGATACCGCTTAATTTAGACACAATTTTGTTTAAGAAACTAAATTGTGAAATGCAAATAATCTGAAAAATTAAATTAAAAGCAAAAGAGACTAATGTAAATAATGGACAATACTGCAATTGCAGAAAATCTGAATTCAAGAATTTAAATGCTAAAGATTACTTTTTTCTTATTTTGTCTCCCTCCTATTTTATTGATTGAATTGTGTCTCACCCTAGATTTTTGAATGTACTAATTATCCTCTCTCAAGGTGTAACTATATTGCCCTAATCGAATTAACGGGAATCGATTGAACGATCTCTCAACCTACCCAATGACTCTATTGATTCAACTAGTTATTAAGCTATTCTATGGTTGATCAATTGACTAATCGATATCTCTCTTCTAATTATTCAATTGACATAATGATTGCTAGTCTATAGGTCACCAACTCTCGTTCTACAATCCTACATGAATCTCATCTTACTCACTCTCTCAATTTGTTGTAAGACAACAATTTAAAAAAATAATCATCAAAAACACTTCATTCAATTCAATAAAATAGGAGTCTTGAAAAAAAAATTCAAAAGCAATCCCTAAAATAAAATCAGCTTAACATGGTCTCCAAAGCATCATCAACAATCAAATAAATCATTTTTACAAAGAATAGAGAAGATTAGAATGAAAGAAAATTGAATAAAAAGACTCCTTCTCTTCTTTGCCAAAATCTGGAATTTTGGTGTTGATGTGTTATTTTGCCTAATCTTGATGATGATCCTTGTCTTCAATCCTTCCTCAATGCTCCAAACATGTGTTCTCCACTCAAGGATGGTGTTTCTATAGGTGGGTGTGGTCTCTCTTAAAGATAGAGGCTTAATGATGTTTTTATAGTCCAAAAATCCTAGGTTTAATGAAGCCTCGTAGATTGCCTCGGATTACAGTTCCCACGCCCGTGGGAATTTGCATGATTCCCATGAGCGTGGGAATTGCACACAAATTCACTTCTCATTTTGCTATGATTTCCCATATCTATGAAAATTTGCATGATTCCCACGAACGTGGGAATTTGTCCCAGATGCACTCTCTTTGTCTTCTCTTCTTTGATCTTTTGTACAACCTCCAAATTGGTCCCTCTTCCTTCTTACACAAAAATAATCAATTCTTACCCTTAATTAGCATCAAACACACAAGAACAACAATGGAAATCAAACTTAATGAAAACATACAAAATGAATCCTAAACTAAAATAATAAACAACAATTATACTAGAAAACACATGCTAATTACCTATAAAAACATATCCTAATGCACACCTATCAACATCCTCACACTTAAATCTTTGCTTATCCTCAAGCAAAATAAATTCAACTAATCCATTCTACCACTTCATTTTCACATAGATCAAAACATACAATCCCTCAAATTCAAGCCAACTTAAATATCAAGTTAATGCACATATCATGACTACTTTTTCATTAGTGTACATAGGCAAACTCACAATTGGCACAATCACTCAAAGATAAGTAAAGATGCACAAATGAATCTTCTTCACAGTTTTCACTCATTTCGCTTAAGTGTTTAAAAGTTAGTGTTTCACTCAAACTTTCTATAGAAAACTACATTACCATAGGCTTCCTGATACACTAATTCTCCTTTACAATGATTGCATACATAAATAGATTAAAAGGACTTGTTTAGGGTTGTAATGTGGTAAGGGTTAAGGTCGGTCAAAAGAAATGGAAGAGGGTTAAGCACAAGCATAAGTAAAGTACAAAGCGGATAAAAATGGAATAACTAAACATAACTACGAGACATACAAATATAACTGATATTCTGCACTTATTGATGCTATTCACTTGTTCTTCCTTTTTCTTTTCTTTTCTTTTTCTTTTTTTCATTTTTCTTTCTTTTTCTTCATACATGGAAGAACTATGGATCAAAACTAGCACCATATATATTATAGTCCATAGGTAGAAATATACTCAATTTGTCTCGGTAAAAATTTCACACAATCCTAACTAATATTTTACTTAATACTCTACTAAGCTTGTGAAAAAGGTAGGGTAATGGGGTTTAAAGTTTTAAAATTTCAGGTGTTTCACAAACAAAAGGTTATGGATCAATGGAGGTAGCAAGGGATAATTAACGGGTAGGTCATTTAAGTCAAGGGTTAATGCAAAAAGGGCTTAGATCATCTCTATTAAGCATACATCCAGTAGACTCAAACCTATTCAAATCAAGTTCTAAAGGTAGTAACCTACGAAATTAACACTCACAAAGAAATGAAATGAATATAGATGGAGTCATATGGCTTAATCCTCACTTTGGCTCAATTGAAAACTCATTATGCATCTTTATACTACCTTATTATTCAAATGTCGATTTGTGACTAAGCTTATGTAATCAACTACTTTTCATCACTCTATA
Source organism: Erythroxylum coriaceum (assembly GCA_026874005.2). NCBI lineage: Eukaryota > Viridiplantae > Streptophyta > Magnoliopsida > Malpighiales > Erythroxylaceae > Erythroxylum > Erythroxylum coriaceum. The sequence continues at coordinate 3,778 of JANQAP020575863.1, read as the reverse complement.
TAGTTCACTTTCTACTCAAATAGCCTAATCCGAGTTCAAGCATGCATGCAATATAATTCCAACTACATGACAGAATTTCATGGCAATCTTTATCAGAGTGACTCAAAAGTGATTCCATTGCTAACACAAAGTACATACAATATGCCTAAACACGCATCCTATTCAACACAATGTAAAAAAAATGCAATTAAGAAAGTTGATGTCACCTCCTTACACTTAAAGATCATATTGTCCTCAATGTGACAAGTCAATCCCCAAGTGAGTGAAAATGACATTAAACTAAATAAAAATGAAAACAACACAAAAAAAAGAAATTGAAACAAACGAATGATATTAAACCAAACAGAAGATATTGAAGTTACATCAAATTTAAAAGAAATTAATTCTAAATAAAAGACATAGAACACAAACAAGTAATATGAAACCAAATACACATAAAATAAAATGCAATCACACAAATGAAACAACAAAATTTAAAAGCTAAAGGGTAAGAAAAGCTTATTCCGAAGATGGTAGTGATGGTGATGGTGTAGAAGCTTTAAAATTCTTCCTCCGACAGAAGTTTAGGAACCTTCTCTTTAAGCTACGTTGCTCTTTATGAACTTGCCGCATCTGAGTGCCGAGTTCATCAAGTTGGGATGTCATCCATTATTGATTTGCGACTATTTGGTCGAGAATCGATTGATATCAGAGTATTGCCGTTGGTTCCCTCGGTTCCTCTGCTACTGCTTCCTCCTCTGGTTCTGGAGCTGCACTGGATGTAGAAGGTTGGTCTACGACTGCACTAGTGCCCCTCCTGCTCCTCACGACAGTGTACATTTGAGGATTACAAAGTTTTGTAGATTGAACCTCCACAATCTCAGCGCGTCTCAAATAGACTATATCAAATATGTCGTGGGGAGCAATATGCAAATTCTCCATGTTAACATTATAAAATACACCCAAAGCAGAAGCAATATGAGCCATCCAAAAAGACGTATTCTTTTTAGTAATCACACTCACTAGTGATCGAAAAATTCTATAAGCAGTGTTGATTTCAAGCTTTCTATCTATGCACCATAAAAAAAAGTTCTTTAGCTGAGCATTTATTGATTTCCGGTTTATTAAACAAAGTCAGGCACATGAATTTATGTAACAACAAATGCTCAGCACTCCGAATCAGAGAGTTTGATACATTACGTGAATCAAAATAGGCTTCACCCGTGAGGGTGTTCTAATAAGCATCTATGTCAAAATCTACATGACCATCTAAGATTTTTGTATTCGACAAGTTAAAAAATTCATGCATAACAGAGTAATCAAGTTTAAAAACATTGCCACCTAACCTAAACCAAAACAAATCCATTTTAGAGTTATACATAACTGTTGTGAAAAACTCTAAAGATATGATGGCAGAAATAGGTACGTCACACTGAACAAATCTATTCCACCATATGTTCGCAGTTAATTGTTTAAGTCGGCATCTCACTCCTATATTTTCTAAGACTTCAAAATCAAAATACCTAGAAATAACTAGTGCTCTACTCCCAAAGTCACGAAAACGTGCACCTTCTTCTTCTGAGTAAATCGAAAATGAGGCCCGATAGGCTACCGCTAAGTTAGGTTTTCCTTCGCAAAAAATTTGAAAACGGAGCTCGTCGACCGGTTGCCTAACCCTCATCGTTCTTGGTGGAGCCATTGTTAGAAGAAAATCTGTAAATATGAAAGAGAGAGAGTGAAATTCATATTTTAGAAAGAGAAAATAAAATCTCACCTAAATCCTTGTGTTTTTGAATGATTGATGCATGAAAAGAATGAAGGAATGTAAGACTAATGGAAAGGGATGAAGAAAATACCAAGAATCCAGTTGGAAAATGAAGAGTTTTAGAGAGTGAGAGGAGAGAAAATCGTGTTCTAGAGAGAGAGGGAGTGAAATTTTAAAAAGAGAATGAGAGAGGAAGAGGGAGGGAAATTTTTAAGTTTTCGGCCCACAATTCCCACGAGCATGGGATTCCTCTCTAAATTCCTCTCTAAAAACTTTTCTAGCGAGGATTCTCACGTCCGTGGGAATCTCCAGAATTCCCACGAGCGTGGGATTCCTCTTTAGAAACTTTCTAGAAAGGTTTCCCACATCCATGGGAATCACCAGAATTCCCACAGACGTGGGTTTTCTCTCGAGAAACTTTATGGAGAGATTTTCCACGTTCGTGGGAATCACCACAATTCCTACGAATATGGGAATTGGTGATCCTCGTAAATTTCAAACCTTCTTCTAAGCTTATATGCATTCTCCATAATCCCAAAACCTACAAACACATCAAGATAATATCATCAACAAGAAATTTAAAAAGAAAACAAATTGAAATCCAAACAAAATCAACATAAACATCAATCAAATCCAATTCAAACATGATCATAACTAAGGAATCCAAATGAACTATTAATTGAACAAAAACAAACAAAGGCTAGTTGACTCCTATGGGTTGCCTCCCATGTAGCGCTTCTATTACCGTCGGTAGCTCGACTCTCCTTCTTGCTCATGGTGGTTCAAATGACCAAAATGAAAGCAATGCATAAACTGATCTCAGGCTTTGTATAGGGGCTACCTTATTTTGGGCTCCACCTTCATTATTGTTTTCCTTTTTTTGCCTTCTCCTACTTGTTCGTTTTTTCCTGAACGTATTTCCAAGGTCCTCAATATTTTCCCATCCCCCTTAGAGTTCAGGTTCCTTGATGTCCGTCGGGGGTAGAGTAGGATGATAATTCTTCTTCGATACCTTGAATGTTAACTGCTCCTTCCCTACTCTCAGTATTAACTTAACCCGCCAACATCAACAATCGCACGAGCAGTAGCCAGAAATGGTCGCCCAAGAACCACCGGGGTTTCCTTGTCTTCAGTAATATCTAATATATAAAAATCCAAGGAAATGACAAATTTATCAATGTGTAGCTGCACATTCTTGATGATCCCCTTTGGTAAGTGCACCGTCCTGTCAGCCGTTTTCACTAATGTCTTAGTCAACTCTGGCTCTTTTAGACCTAACTTTTGACTGAACAAGTATGACATCATGTTCATACTTGCCCCCACATCTGCAAGTGCTCAATCTATCTTAACTCCATTTATACTACACTGAATGAAAAAGTCCCCTAGGCCTTCTTTCTTCTATACTACATTCAGACTTTCTCCTGATATGTGATTGATAACATTTTCTTTCAACGACCCCTTTAACATGAGCTTTATTTGGAGTTGATCTGTTATGTCTGTCATCTCGCTTAACTCCCCTTCCTTAGAATTCTGAGCTACTTCACTCAAAGATGGCTTCCACTGAGCAGAAATTTGAGGTGGAAGTCCAAGCTGAAGTTCTTTAAACAGCTCACTTACGGGTCCACTCGGAAAGAATTCCAGCACTGTTTGTTCTTCTTGCTTGTTTCCATCTTACTCCTCATGTTTGCTTTCTTTTTTCTCTATCCGAGTAATGGCTATGATTCTTTTCTTCGGATTCACCTCAGTGTTGCTTGGTAGACTACCTGCATTTCGTGAAGATAAAGCGCTAGCTAGTTGGCCTACCTGAACTTCCAAATTATGGATGGATGATGTATGATTCTTCAAAATCTGATCGAATTTTGCTTCCATCCCAATGTCGCGAATACCGTACCGGACTCAGTATCAAATTGAGTTTTGGAATGGAACTGTACCGGTACCGGTCAATACCGGGTACCGCTTCGGGCAATTTTTTATATTTATGAAATAGTCCCTGAAATTTTTAAAATTTGCAAAATAGTCCACTGATATATTGTA
>JANQAP020575714.1:0-14274 GCA_026874005.2 Erythroxylum coriaceum | reverse complement strand
ACACAAATAAAACCAAACTCTTTTGTTTTATTAATAATAAATATTTTCATTACAAAACTATAACTGAAGAAGATAAAATTATGTGTAAATACACTTGCTATCTAGGGCACTATATTTACATAACTCCAACATGAACATTGTTATCATTTATTTTTTTGAAAATAAAAACCACAAAAACGTTACAAAAACATAAACAAGATGTTTTTCTAATATTTTGCAACAGGTTTTCCCACATTTTTGTTTCTACTTCTTCTTCTTATAAAATTCCTATTTTGTAGAAACTCTATCTCTTCTCTCTTCTCTTACGTACCTTTTCTTATCCATGTAGAAAGTGAAAGATTGGGATTTTAACTAGGTGAGTTTTTGAAACTGATTGATATTTTTCTAATTATATTAATTATGATATTTTTCTGGTTTTCTTGGATTTTTAGTTTCCATTGACATATGATTTTTTTGCGTTTCCAGTTTTCCTAGTTTTTATTTCTGCATTTCTATGTTATAGTTTTCCTATTTATCGTTTATCTGCAATTTTGCATTTCCAATTGTTTGTTATTCTACATTTTTGGTTTATTTTGGCTTTTACATTTCTACATTTCGTGTTTCTAGTTCTTTTTATTTATGTGTTTCTATGTTACTGGTTTCCTATTTATCATTTATCTGCATTTTTGCACTTCCAATTGTTTGTTATTCTACGTTTTTGGTTTATTTTGGCTTTTACGTTTCAGCATTTCCAGTTTTTGGTTTCTTCGTTTCTAGTTTTTTATTTCTGCGTTTCTACATTATTGGCTTTCCTATTTATCGTTATCTGCATTTTTGCATTTCCAATTGTTTTTTGTTTTGTATTTTTGGTTTATTTTGGCTTTTACATTTTTGCATTTTGCATTTCTGGTTTCTTCGTTTCTAGTTTTTTTATTTCTGCGTTTATATGTTATTGATTTTCCTATTTGTCGTTTATCAATACCATGTATTGTAACCATGTTTTTATCTTTAGTTTTTATTACAATTCTCAACCAAACATGTTTTTGTTTTCAATTTTTATGTTACAAGTCTCAACCAAATAGGTTTTTGTTTTTTAATTAAAAAAAATAAAAACTAAAAACCACAACAGAAAAAGCAAAATTGGAACCAAATGGCCCGTAAGTTTCCAACTTTGATCAACTTTATTCTTATTAGCAGCTCAATTATTCAATTGTTTCATTTCGTTAGTTATTTCAATTTTAGTAATTTGTTTCAATTAAAAAATGATACTGCTTCATTGTTAATGGATTTAATCCATGAAACTTAGTGATTAAGGCTTTAAAATGGTTAAGACACTCACTTTAGTTCATATGTAATTTTAGGTACAATTTGGAAGCAAAAGAGCTAAAGTGAGTCGAAAACACAATATTTCGTCTTCTTAAGATTCACATTCACTTGTCTTTATGGAGCAAGAAGAGGAAGGATTAGAGCAAGAGGAGATAAGAAAGTGCTAAAAGGAATGAAGAATAGCCTAAGTCATGGCTTGAGAAACATCTCACTACGATGACAAATAAGTTATGGCCATGAGAGTGCTCTCACGTCCATGAAAATTTGTCATAGGCGTGAGAGTGCTATCACGCTCATGACATCATGACATGTTGCTAGCTGACCTAAAAACCCTACTTTTATAAAAACATCATTTTGGTGACAGAAATATTGGGAAAGGTTTAAGAAATCGTTTTGGAGGTTTCGGGAAATAAGAAAGGGGCAACAGAGGAGATATTTGGGAGACCCATGGAGGGTTGAGCCTCTTGATCTAGTTCAAAGGTGATATTGACACTGAAGAACCCAGTTAAGCATTTCTTTCATTGTTTTTTTGTTCTTTCTCTCTTTAGGGATTGATTATGTTATCCTATGCTTATGGACTTAGGTTTTCATGTATGAATGATCTTTATTCTCGTTATCGCTAGATTGTTTGTGTAGGAACCCATTGCTAGAATTTTAATATAATTCGTATTTATTATGTTGAGATTCATTTGTGGAAACTAATGGTTTTTAATCATAAAGGATAGCATAACCTAGGTTAAATGACTCAAGCGAATGGGGTTGTTGCCTAGATTAATCTATTTTCCTAACTTTAAATGCGACTATCTAATTAAATCTAGAGAGCCTATCCTAGGTTGTTTTATGGCTAGGTTAATAGAGCTTATTCTTAAACTACGATTAATATTTACCAAGAGAGGTATGAGAACAACAATTCAGTGAAAAGTATGTTTATGTGTAGGCTGAGATTGAACCAATGACCGAGTCCCTAACACATTCATCACTTTTAATCATTTTTAGATTGCTTTCTTTAATTTGTTTTCATTAGTTTAGTTTAGTTTAGTTTTGTTTTCTTATTTGAAAATAAACCAAAACTACCCTATAGTCATATACAACGATTCTTTTTATTTCAAAAGCTAACTGAACACTCTCTGTGAGGTTGACTTAGACTCACCACTGCTATAGTTATAGGTCTAGTTATTTTAGGTAGTGTTATGACACACTACGTATATTTTGATGCCTTTGTTTGGGATTGTGGTGCTTTAGTTTTGTTATTGAATTTAATTGGTATTTTGTACATATTTGTTTATAACTAGTTTCTTTTCAATTATTTTATGATATTTTCACTTTTTGTTTAGTGTTTGTGTGTTAAAGAAAATTTATGGAAGGAAGTAACTTTTTCTATAAATCATATTCCTAATCTTATAACCAAGTTTGGACTAATCATAAGAACTTTAGTCATGGATGGGATAATCAAAAGAATTACTTCCTTAATAGTATGCGGGACATACAACAATTCTCATATAAACTAGAAGCTTCTTATCATAACTTAGGTACATCTCTGGAAGACTTGCTTAATATTATGACTACTAACAATATTTAACATCAACAAGGTGTATAGCAGTTCCAGAAGGATATGATGCAATTTTAGCAGAATATGATGCAATTACATCAAGATACAATGCCTAGACTCTAGAACGTGGCAAGCCAAATGGGTCAAATGACTGAAACTCTTGACTTCATAACATCACAAAGTGAAGAGGAGCAATATTATCATCCTGAGGTGTACCCAAGGGATGTTATTACAGAGACCTTATAGAGTGAAGAGGAGTTTGAGAATCTTGAGAGAACTACTCAAGGAATTACTTGTGTCGAAGAAGTGGAGGAGGAGCTCGAAGGAGAAAAATACATATCCTTTAGCTCAAAGGTAAATATTTAGTTCCTAATTGATGTTGAAATTAACCCTTCACCTTTACGTAATAGATTAGAGAAAGTAAACAAGGAAGAGAAGGGTGAAGAGATATTCCAATAGTGATGGGACTTAGTAGAGATTAGAAATTTAAAGATAGGGAAGCCAATGTATATGAATGATCATCAACTGAAGCCCTATCCTGAAGAACCTCAAGTGGAGGAAGTGCATGTGACTTCTGAAGATTATAATTTTGTCACGTGATGAGGAAGAAAAAGAAGTCGAGCTAGTGAAAATAAACACAAGTACTGCTTAAGAGGCAACCTAAGGGAAGTTAATTTCTTTTCCTTTACATTTTCACATTTCTTTCTTATATGCATGTGTGTTTTTAAGTTTTTTTGTTCTTACTTGTTTTTAAATTCTCAATAAAATGATAGAGAGAATAAAATAAACAAACAAACATTTTCTCTTTTTTCTATTGCTTCTAAGACTATATAGTCATGATTAGAGTGTGAGTTGACTAGAAGATTCCATGGCAACTTTAACATGTACTTTTACTCTTGAGATTGGCCAATACGCTTTATCTTTAGAAGAGTAGTAACTAGTATTAGACATAAGTTAGTGACATTTTGAGCCTTATTAGACTGACACATCCATATCAGTGTCATTGTCTTTTGTTTATGTGTGAACTTTATGATATGTACATCCTGACTTTGCTTTGATTTTCTATTTAAGACCACATGTTTATCATATGCGTTAACATGAAAATGATTAGGCATTCATTGCTTTTACAAGTTACATTAGCCAAATAGCCTACCTATTGATATGATTTTTCCTTTGTCAAGCCCCTTTGAGTTTTATTAGCATTTCTTTTTAATGTTAACCACATTACATACTTTAAGCCTAACCAAATGTCCAACCCAAGCCTTCAAGCTAATGGAACATTTGTTGATTACTGATGATTGTGGATGAACAAAAGTATAAGTGTAGGGGTGTGCATATATGTGGGTTGGTTATATTTATCATAATGCCATATTATAAATTCCATTGTTGGTGTAACTTCTTTCAATTTTTATATGAAAGGAAAAAGAAAAGAAAAAAAGAGAAGAAAAAGAAAAAGAGAAAAGAGAACAGATAAAAAATAGAAAAAGGAAAAAGAAAAAGAAAAGAAAAAAATGCATTTAGGAGGAAGTATATATGTTTTGAAAAGTTGTTTATGTTTAGTGTCTCCTCTTAAAGTTTTAGTGAATGGATAAGTTGAATATGATACATAAGAGGTAGATGTGGCTTTAAAGGATCACTCCATTTAGTTTCAATATATTGTCATCAATTGTATGAATGATTCTTTCTAGTTAGTTATGCTTCTTGTGGACTATAGTGTGAGAGCTTGAATTTGAGCTAGGAAACATAGTTTTTGCATTCATCATAGTTGATGTACACAATTGTGAGTAAATGTTAGTTTTTGCACTTTATGTTATATTGAGTGTTTTTTTCTTGTTTCACTAACTTTGATGGTTTTTATGCTACTTTACCCAAATACATCTCAACTTACCCTTTCCCACATTACAACCTTGAAAAGTCCTTTGATTCGTGATTATGCATGTGAACCTTAATGGTGGAGAAATTAAATGATTTGTAAAGTTGTGGAATGTCATGATCATGAATGGTATGTGAGCATACCTATAAATCTATCTTATTTAAACATATTTTGTCAAGTCTACCTCTAGGTTGCTCAGTTTCTAATGGTGATGAATGTTGATTAATCATTATTAGAAGCATTGAATGTTGAGTTCTTACTATGGTTTTTGAAAGTTATTCATTTTTGCTTATGACTATATATTTTTGGGAAATATGGGAAATAAGTAAATGTATTGGGTTTGTGACTTTGATTTTGATGTTTTGCACAAGGACATTCAAAAGCTAAGTGTGGGGGAAATTGATATGTGCTTAATTTTTAATAGATTTAATCCATGACACTTAGTGATTAATTCTTTAAAATGCTTATGACACTCACTTTATTTCATATTTGATTTTAGGTACAATTCAGAAGTGAAAGAGCTAAAGTGGGTCAAAAACATAATATTTGATTCGTCTTCTTAAGATTCTCACTCACTTGTCTTCATGAAGTAAGAAAAAGAAGGATTAGAGTAAGAGGAGATAAGAAAGTGCTGAAAGGAATGAAGAATAACATAAGTCATGGCTTACTTTCTTAGGCATGACATACCAAGTCACACCCTTGATATGTTGCCAGCTTACCTAAAAACCTTACTTTTTGGTATACAAACATCATTTTAAGGGAAGAAACATTAGGAAAGGTTTGAGGAATTATTTGAAGGTTTCAGGAAATCAAAGAGGGGCAATAAAGGAGATATTTAGGAGACCGATGGAGGGTTGAGCTTCCTGACCTGGTTCAAAGGTTATATCATCACCAAAGAACCCGATTAACCATTTTTTACATTATTTTTTTGCTGTTCTTTCTCTTTTTAGGAATTAATTATGATATCCTATGCTTATGGATTTGGGTTTTCATGTATGAATGACCTTTATTCTCGTTATCATTAGATTGTTTGTGAATGACCCATTGCAAGAATTTCAATATAATTTGCAGTTATTATGTTGAGATTCATTTGTGGAAACTAATGGTTTTTAATCGTTAAGGATAACATAACCTAGGTTAAATGACCTAAATGTATGTGGTTATTGTCTTGATTAATTTATTTTCCTAACTCATAATGTAGTTGTCTAATTAAATCTAGAGAGCTTATCCTAGGTTATTCGATGGCTAGGTTTAATTAACGTCCGTCTCTTAATTAGACACGACCTAAGGGAAATTTGGGGTTAATAGAGTTTATCGTTATCTTACAATTAATAGTTGCTAGGAGAGGTATGATAACAACAATTTAATGAAGTATGTTTAATTATGTGTAGGTCAAGATTGTATCAATGACCTGGTCCCTAATGTATTCATCACTTTTCTTCATTTTTAGATTATTTTCTTTCATTTGTTTTCATTAGTTAATTTTAGTTTTACTTTCTTATTTGAAAATCAACCAAAACCCCCTGATAATCCTAAACACCAATTCTTTTCATTTCAAAAGATAACAGAACACTCTTTATGCGATCGACCTAGATTCACCACTACTATAGTTATAGGTCTAGTTATTTTGGGTAGTGTTATGACAAGCTACGTTAAAAACAATCTTTATTACCTTAGATAAAGTTTTATTTAAGTTGTTAGGTGTCTAATTAGTTCTCATAGGAACTATACCTTTTGTGCTATAAGTTATGATTCATATACTTGCGATATTGAAAGTTTCTATATAAAACATACTAAAATGCCTATTAAAACAACATATAACCTACAACTATCACATCCCCACACTAGAACTTTTGCTTGTCCTCAAGGAAAAACAAAAAAAACAAAACGTAAGCATACCAAACAACAACACACACATATGTAATAATGGTACAATGTCATTGAACTTTACGAAATAAATTTAACTACAAATATAATCCTTCAAGTTGTTCTAACTGATTAACCTATGGAAATTGTGTCTAGGCACTTCAGACCAAATATACATACTAATCAAGACCTTAATGTCAAATTCATTCACCCCCATCAATTGCACACACAAATTGATAATTATTCGAACAATCAAAATTGTAATTATCCCTAAGTAGCCTTTCATTAAAATTCAAGCTATTCACAAAGATCGGTAGGATTTATTAAACAATGCACTATTTTTGTTAATTTTCATTAAATGAACCTAGGCTTTTGACGCAAAGGCAAACATTTACGATGAATGTGCCCCGATTACTCAACTAGGTCATGTTTTTATTAAACGACTTGGTTGGAATGTCATTATAGCCTTTGTTAGATAAGTGCTCTAAAGGCAATCGCTTTTAACACTTATTGTACAATTCTTTATGATTAATAAAAAAGCATTTTTGATAATTTGATGTTCATGTTCATTATAAATTGATATTGATCTTAAATTGAATTAATGAAATCCTTGATACATTACATAGCATGAAGGAAATCACGATGAGATCATGATAATGAGATTTCTATCATGTGTAATTATGTTAGTAACTAAATTATCCCTAGTCATAGGATTAATGAGACGGGACATTATTAATCCGAACAGACTAACACATGTTATACTGCTTGATTAGATCAAGCAGTAGATCTCATAAGCTGTAAGCATGAGTTGTTTAATGGTAATATATGGATGCTTGCTAAGAGTAGTAATTACATTGGATGACCTACCATGAGACAATAATATGGATGAACTATTTTAATGTTAATGATAGTCTTGTCATAGCAATGGTGCAAATATCCTTAGACTTGAGGTGCTTAAGGATATCTTGGAAACTGATCCTGTACTTTGGCTCCATTCTTTGTTGCCTCTCAAAGGTTGCTTAAAGGGTGATGATTGGGTACAACTTAAGGTATTTGAAAGTAATTGAGTAGCTAATAAAGGATTCACCACTCCTAATACAAGGAGATGATACCCACGACCTCTTGTCGGGGTCGTTACTTGGGAATCTCTAGCTAGAGTGGAAATGTCATGAAGATAGTCTTCAGTGACATATCCAATTAGGTAATGAGCCTTAGGGACAAGAACTAACATCACTTGGGCTAGATGTGACATAGTCAGTCTAGTAGGAGTTGACACTTTAACCAAACTCTGAATCAAGTGGGCATAGAATGGTGAAAGGATGAATTGCACAGGAACATTGTTTGTGGAAGGGTTCGGATTCAAACCATTGACTTTTCGGTCAATTGGGGGTCATGACGTGTTGCTAGATACCACTCATGACTTGCTTAAATTAAGTTTTAATTCAAGTGGCCAATATAACCAGGAACCTAATAGGTCTCACGTATTGGAGACGCGAAGAATAACTAAAATGGTTTTGGATAGGGATCCAAGATATGAGAGATGCATGAATAAGCTACAAAATTGTGGTAGTTTAGGGGCATTTGATTGTGAATCATATGACACATTTGAATCTTGCTTATTAGGTAAGATGACAAAATTACCCATTAATAAGCAAGATGACAAAATTACCCTTTAAAGAAGGGGTGAATGTTTTCATGCTAAATTAAGTGGGATTAAAAGCCACTTAATTCCCACTAACTCTCCATTGATGTTGGGGGTTAGAGGGAGGCCAAGGGATTCAAAAACACTCCATTTTCGTTCAAAAGTTTAAAGAAAACAAAGTGTCTTTTTGTGAATTCTTCACCATCTTCTAAAATACTCTCTCAATGAACACATCACAAAGCTAGCAATTTGTGTGTGTTCTAGCCATTCTTCCTAAGAGTTTTTAGGCTTTTCTCTTCTTATGGATATCATTAGAGATGTCCGCCTTTGGTCATTGTGGTTTATAACAACCCAAAGAGGTGAAGACAATGAAGAACGAAGGAGATTGTAAGGTACACTTCTTAAGTTCATGTTTTGTTTTACTGCATTTAATGGCACATGTTTGATTATGTATTTTCTGGGCTTCGTTTTATTTTCTACTATGTATTATGATAGTTGATGCATGTGATGCATGATCTAAATCCAACAGTGGTATCAGAGCCATCTTATGCCAATTAGATGTAGTTTTTATGACATGTACAAGAGGAATGTATGGTTGTGACAACTGTAGGTAAGGATGTCAATGGGCTGGGCCTCGGCCCGGCCCAGCTCGGCCTCAATCATAGTTGGCTACCGCCACGGGTAGGTCGGGCCAAACCTGACCCGTCTATATTTTTTTAATTAAAAAATACAAAACAGTGTCGTTTTGAACAAAACGACACCGTTTTGTCGAGCCGCGGGCCGGGCTAGGCCGACTTATGGCCCGAACGGGCCGACCATGGTCGGACCATGGCACGGCCCTGGCAGACCATGGTCGGCCTGTGGCCCGTCCATGGCCCGCCAAACCCGGGCCAAAAATGGGCCAGGCCAGGCCGGAATAGCCATCCCTAACTATGGGTCTATTTTTGAAAATTCGAAATTAAATTATAAAAATTTCTTTTTCACGACTTTCTTTCACTTATCTGCTCATGAGATGTTAGAAGATAGTTTTAGTGATTGAAAATTGATTTTAATGTGATTGAAATATTTATTGTCAAAATTCTAACAATATGATGGAAAACTATTTTCTGCTAAACATATGTTGTTGGTTGGATAAATTGATGAGGTTTAACATGTTTTTCATGGAATTTATTCTAGAAATTTTATGTAAACATACTTAAAATGTTTTTAATCCTATGGAATTTTTCCATAATTAATTAAAATTGTTTTAATTAATTTTTCAAGTAGTAAACATATATGGTCGGTTTTGTTGAAATTGATGGAACTGTTTTGTTTGATAATTTTGTATGTGTATGTTTTGGTTCCAGAACCTTAAAAATATTTTTATGTGATAAAAATGTGTTATTTTTATTATTGAAGTATTCCAAAATGATTTTAATATTTTTGGAAAAAAATTTAGATGTCAAATTTGTCATTTTTAGCATCTCAATGGTGTTTCGTTTATGTTGATAATTTTTGGGTGATTCTAAAATTATTTTGATGAACTTTAAATGAACTGGAGATGCATGGAAGGATGATTTGATGTTATGGAAATTTTGGGAAATTAATTTTGAATTAATTTAAGTAGAGTATTATTTTCTAATAAGATCAGAAATTGGCATGTGACAAAATTAAAATGTTTAATATTGACATCAAATAATCAATTTTAAGGTGAATTAATTTTGAATTAATTTATGGAATTAGGAGATTAATTTAATTTGATTAATATTAAATTTTAAACTGAAATGACATACAAGATTAAATTTTAGCGAAGATAACACTTAGGAAGAAATCCGATTCAATAGTTGAATTAACTTCCAAAATGTAAGATCCATAACTTATCACAGCCAATTTTGATGTGTTTAATATTATGCATTATAGGATGTATGTCAGGAGTTTGTGTGGGCTTGCATGATCGATGGTTATAGACTTAAGCCCAATATGATTGGGATGTCCATATCATACCATATAGTTATAGTAACTATAAATATATGTGATATATATAAGACCATCCTAGTTAGATGAGACCTAAGTAGAAACCTCTCACTTAGAATGTTAAAACTAACGCCTTCCATTAATATAGTGAGAATTAGAATTCTTTTAGAGTTAGGGTTGTTAGGCAAAACTAAGCCCACTCTACGCGAATATGTTCGAACAATGGAAATAGGGTTTTTAGATTAATGGGTTGGTTTTAACTAGAATCATTGATTTGTTGTGCAAAACCAAGGTCAACGTGACAGAGGTGAAGTTAGGTAGTGTACATGAGATGTACATGCATCAAGAGTTGATAGCCCAATATGTGTGCACTCATCAACAGTTGATAGCACTAAATTCGTAGTTGCATTATAAATGCAATTGGTATGATCGATACCTACGATTGACCTAGGGTGGCTTATTGGGCAAACCCAAGGTCATTCCTAGAGATATTGGATATTGACCCACTAAGACAACATCTATACAAGTTCTCTCAGATTCATATTGAGGGTTATCAATTGATGAGAAAATAGTGGGAACTATAATGCGTGTTAGTTATGTACTAATTGACATGCAATTACATATAGTCTAACACCATCTCTCTTTGACATTTAGGTTGCCAAAATTGACACCATGATAACTAGTGTGAATTTATGCTCATTGATGGAAGTTAACAAGTTGACTGGGACAAATTTCTTAGACTGACTTAGGAATTTGAGAATAGTTCTCAAATAAGAAAAACTAAGCTACGTCTTAGACAAACCACTTCTCGATCCCCCTACTGTTGATGTAGCACTCCGCCCATAGGGCATAGTCTTGAAGATACCATCGGTATGTGAGAACACACTCTACGAGGGTGGAGCACTAGATTTTCTCACATCACACACAACAAATACTTTTTTAAACAAATCAAAAAGAATAACATGTTCAATCAAGGCCCATATTAGTTATACACATATTGAGAACAAATCAATTCTTAATTGGATCATTTCATTTTATCAAAATGCTTTCAGTCATTACACTTTACAATTCACATAAACATAAACATTATACAATATTTACGGAATACATTCTTTAATACCAAAAAAATTAAAAAATACATATGCAAATGCGAACTGATCCTGACCTCTATCTCTTACTCAAATGTAGCGGTTTGACTCCAATTTGTCAAACTGGAGATATTCTCTAAGCTTGAAAAAATGTTGCAAATATTGGGTTGAGTTTTGCAAACTCAGTGAGTGGACCATCCTCGATGGCTCACTCAAACACATAACACATCAATTCATGTAATCACGTAATTTACATCATTTCACTAATCAACATATTGAATCACATACACTTTATATTCACTTAAGTCATATTTTACATTTAGAAATCATTCAAACATTTCATTTCAGTCATAAAATCATACTTGTCACATACATATGCAATGTTCATAAGACTCACTTTCAATTGTTATTGTTCTGACCGGGTGCTTATAATTGTCCTGTATCCATTGTGGATACCGACCTCATTAATAACTGTCCCTTATTTGTTGGGGATATAGGGCTCATTTTACATAGTGAGCTAGAGGCTCTTACCACATTATGAGCTTTAAGCTCTTTTTCGGTGGCTACTCCAGTCACAACAGCTTTTATGTTGTCATGTATTCATATAATGAAGTGCATCACATTCACATGTTTTCAATCAGTCACTTGATTTCAGTTTCACATTCATATTCACATTTATCATTAGAACTTGGTCTGACATTCAACAATAATGATGAGTATCACTTATTCATTCAAATTCACATTCAAGGAACACTTCTAATGATTTTTTACATACATCAAATGCCTCAGATATTTATTGTCTGAAATCAACACAGTCATATTAATCATATCAATAGTAATTCAATACAGAAAATTTAAAATAAAACAAACAATGAAAATGAGACCATCTAGGTTAACTCACAGTATGCTCCAGATTAGCATTTACTTCCATAATCCAAAAACGTCTAGATGTAGGTGTTGAATCTTGTATAACAATTTCATGCAACACACACATTGTACACACATTACTAATTAAACGCCACATAAACATTCAATTATACACATATGTATATGTGTAATATATAATGCATACTCATATTGACAATCCTGATTATATTTCCTTTATTCATATCTCATAATCAGTTAATAACATCTTTTAATCATTCTTTAATACCAATGCACTTTACTCATTTTACTCACCTCATTCATCATCAATTAGGTTCACTTAAGATCTCTTTCAAGCCTAATTACCTCATATGGAAACACCCTAGCATTGGTTGGTTCAAACTTCACTCAAAAGACAACTCTTTTTCTCTATAGGTCTAGCCACGATCGTGATGTCCCTACCACGATAGTGATAGAAACATTTTCTGGCCAGGCCACGATCGTGGGGGTCCTGCCACGATCGTGATAGAAACATTTTCTGGTAGATTGTAATCGTGGGGTAAGGGCTACGATCGTGTCTTGCAATTTTCCTTCTCCATTTATCCGAATTCAACACATATCTTAACACCAATTTCACACCAAATTTCCCCAAATTAACTACCTCTAATACAACATCATTCCACACTAATTCAAATACCAATTTGATTGTATTAAACTCTCAACTTCTACTCATTTAATTTACCATTTCAAACTTAATCTCATCATTCTTGAAATCAAATCTCCTTCCATACTATATCTTATTCATAATGCATCAACAATTCATTCACTATGTTATGTCTTCATTTAACACTCTAAACATTTCACATTTCAATGCATTTCCATCAATAACATTTTCCTTAAAGTATAACATCAAGATCAATCAAAACTTATCATACATTTAACCAACTTTTCCAACATTAAATTGTGTTCATTATAAGGCCCAATTAAGTCCAAAAGCATCATAGATATATAGCTCGTCCTTAATTGGTTCAACCATTGCATAATCAAAACGTTACCATGAAAAATCACTGCCACCTGCCACGATCGTGAAAGAAACTAATCTCCCCTTTATTCTGCAATTTTCAAGTTTTTCTTAGGATAAATTTTTAGGTTAGTTTTTTATGACCATTATGACCTAGAAAATGAGGTATTTAGATAACACCTTCTCCTAAACAATTGTTCCTCTATGTCTTAAGTTTCTAATGACATTAAATATATGCAGTTTGGTTGAGTATTCTACAAGTTATAACGAAACTAATACAGACTATTCTTATACCACGTTAGCATAAAGTTCTCAAATTCAAGCCAAATTAACAAACCCTTAGAGACTGAATTCAAATTTTCTTCCTGCATGAAAAATGTATCCTTGTGTCTCTTGTTTAATATTAATTAAAAATAATCCCATTTGGATATCTATATATCAAGATATGGCCAAAATACAGATGCATGTTCCGTGAAAACACTCCATCTAACATATTCCAGCACACATTTAACTTCATTTTCATCCTAATTCAATCTCTTTTGCTTAGTCTATCATTTCTAGCTCATGTCCTCATTAATTACTCTTCATTCCTACTTCCACTTCAGCTCAATATCAATCACAACCAAAACATATTCTATGATTGATCATTAACACCAAAACATAACATTTATACATATACTTTCATCATTAATTTCCTGCACATATGTTTTACTCCATTATCACCTTCATTTCATTTCTAAACTATCAATCCTCCCTTAAAACAACTCATGAATGCCATTTATACATTAAATAGAATAAACACCTATTTATTTCATTATCAACGTGACACATTTTTCAACTCCTTTATCATGGTTATTTACCACTAAATTGTCATCATATATGCTTTATTCAACAAATAAAGAAGAGTAATGCTTTATACTCACTTATTTACTTCAAGATCTTCAAAATCT
Organism: Erythroxylum coriaceum; assembly: GCA_026874005.2. NCBI lineage: Eukaryota > Viridiplantae > Streptophyta > Magnoliopsida > Malpighiales > Erythroxylaceae > Erythroxylum > Erythroxylum coriaceum. Next base: position 163 of record JANQAP020575714.1, on the reverse strand, counting down.
CACTTAACCTTAGCTTCTGCCATTCATCCCATGATTATCATCTTGCCAAGGTAGAATAGGTGGGTTTCTTATTAAAAAGAAAAGATAGCAAGAACTTTGAAGTAGCTAGTGATGGAAGAAAGCAAGGTTCAACTTTGATGCTTGTAGAAGAGAGTGTCACGAG
>JANQAP020575108.1:0-14282 GCA_026874005.2 Erythroxylum coriaceum | reverse complement strand
TCTTGCAATAAATTGAGAGAGTGAGTAAGGTTATTTGTGTAGGATTGTACAACGAGAGTTGGCAACCTATAGACTTATAATCATCACATTGATTGATTAGTTAGAAGAGAGATCCCAGCTAATTTAGTTGATCACCCATAGGATAGTTTAATAACTAGTTAAATTGGTGGAGTGATTAAGTAGGTTGAGAGATCGTTTAATTGAATTCATTTAATTTGATTAGGGACAATTAATTACACCTTAAGAGAGGGTAATTAATACATTCGAAAATCTTAGGTGAGACATAATTCGATTAATAAAATAGGAGGGAGACAAAATAGAGAGAAAGTGATCTCTAGTCTTTAGATTATTGAATTCTAATTTTCTGCACTTTATTATTGTCTATTGTTTTTGTTAGTCTTTTAGTTTTAATTTAATTTTTCAGATTATTTCTGTTAAACAATTTCGTTTCTTAAACAAAGTTTGATTTGAATTAAGTGGTGTCTGGGCATCAATCCCTGTGGGATCGATATTCGCTTTTTTAACTACAAGTCACGACCCGTACACTTGCGATTTTTTAGCGTAAAATGAATAGATTGTTTTTGCATTTAACAACAGTCCAAAAATGGAGTAACTCATATAATAAAGACAGAGATAGAGAAATTAACAAGAATAAGCGGTGAATATGTACACAAGAAGTGTGGCCTACATTGCTTAGAAGGCCTTTAGTGATACCTTTCCCAATAATACTAGCAAATTTTCGTTGCAGATATATTATGTATGTGCATACCTCTCTCCGCTTCCTCTTTCCCTCACAACTCATTCTTTACATGTGTTTCTCGCATATCCCAAGACTGTCATGGTCGATGGATGAAAAGTATGCAGGACATGAGATTTGTGAACAAAAGGAAATATCAACGCATATGGACTAAAGTCATCGATAAAAATGATAAAATAATGATAACTAAAATAGGAATAAGATGGGGAAGGTCCCCAAATATCATAATAAATAAGTTGAGGAGGTGTGGTAGAATGACAAGAAAAGTTTGAAAAAGGAAGACGAACATCTTTTCCTTAAAAACAAGGAGTTATTGAAATTTGAAATAACACATAAAGACCTAGATAACTTAGAAAGTGTAGAGTAACATGGGTGACTAAGATGTTGATGCCAAAGATCTAATGGAGCCAATGTGATTATGTAGATAATAAGATTTTTGAAGTGTAGTGGAATATTCATTGGCTATAGATTATTATGAATGGAACTTACAAGGAACGATATCTTAGTTTAAAGATCCTTCACAATACAACCAAAGGGATTAAATTTAATGAGACCTGAGTTTTTAACAACAAATTTAGCAACAAATAAAAGATTAGTAGTGAGATGTGGAGCTACTAAAACATTACCAAGATGTAGTGGATGAATTTGCATAAAGAAGGTAACAAGACTTGTAGAATAAATTGGAAGAGTTTGACCATTACCAATAATTACTTAGTTTAAACCATAATACGAAGTTATAGAGTCCACAGGATGAGGGTCAAGTTTCATGTGGGCAGTAACATCAGTATTTGCTAACCATTTAATAGTATCATTGGAGTGAAATTGTCGAGTGTCTTTAGTGTCATAGATGTTCCATAGCAGAGGGCTATGTTAAGGGAAGTGAAATCACACAGAGGCCTAATTAAGCGATTCCTGGACTTGGAATACCTAAAACGTCAATGAACTTCAATATAACCCCACTTCCAGTATATTTGATGTTGGGTAGGTGATTTAGGCAAATTAGATGTGGGCTAGGTATGTTGGTGTGGGTTATAAGGTCTAAAATTAGGCCTAGGTATATTGGGTTGATGGCTTAGGATTAGTTAATGTGGGCTGTTTGGGTTGGATGAGCTAGAGAATGGCCCAAGCCAATGTGGACTATTTGGGTTGGATGGGGAATGGGCTAGTCCACCAGGGGTTATTAGAAACCTCATTAGAGTTTCTGCACCAATTTAGTTGTTTCTTGAGTGACTACTGAGAGTAGTGGGCCCAAGTGTTGTGTCTTGACTGGCGATATGAGACTAAAAAGTAGAGAAATTAAAGCTATTTACAAGACAAAATTAAAGTAATATAGTTATTTAAAGAAATAAATCTTGCTGAGATTGAATTGGTATAATTTTGCGTCAATAAACTCCAAATGGGTTAGAATCTATTGATACATCAGAAAATTAATTTTATTGTGTACGTTATATATATCTACATTCTGTCCAAATATATATGAACATTTGACATACTACTTCAAAAGAGAAAATTCATTATACAATATATAGTTGTCAGATCAAATATATATAAAAATTTGAATTATTACTTTAAAAAGACTTAATTCCAAACTGATGCATCGTTAGAATATGGGATATGTTTTGAGGCCGACGAACCTATAAAAATAATTAAATATTAATAAAATATTATGATGATATAATGAATAATCTCCAACTTGCCCTTTCTCGTTTCTATTCAATATCCTTCAAGGTCCTTGTGTTGGCATTATAAGGTTAAGTTGAAGCTTAAACATTGTCACCTATTCACTTCAACTTCAAGCATAAATTCATAATATTCTATTGCTTCAGAAAGGATACACAAAATCAATGGGACATAGCTATTATGAAAACTAAGTAAACAGCAACACAGGCTTAGAATGACAAATTGCATTTAATAAGAGCTTTGGCATGCCGGTCCTAAGTCCTAACATTGTGGCAGGTCCAAAGGTGGTGGCTGTACGGCCTGAAGATATCCAGCTCCATTCTCAACCAAGAAAGCCATGTCCAGACCCCAAGGGAGATGTGTATCGATGTGACAGTGCAGGAACCAAATTCCTGTTTTCAATCGGAGTGAGTCAGTTTATATAATTTCTTTATAAACCAATCCTTACTACCTAGTCAGAGTCAGTCACTTACCTGGATTATCAGCAACAAATCTGATAGCTACCCATCCACCTGGAGGAGTACCAATGGTATTCCTATTTGGTGGGTCGACGAGGTTGAAGTTGGGTGTATCAGTTACAGGGTTGAAATTACCAAAACCTGATCCTACGACATAGAATTGATAGCCATGAAGATGCATTGGGTGGTCCTCTGTTGTAACGATACTAGTATCCTGGAACACTATCTGTACATTGGACCCATATTTCAATTTGTAGACCTTGGTTGCTTTAATAGGTTGCCACAGTCCACGGGGGACATTGCCTGTGTAGTTGAATTGCACAGGAGGAACTGGAGGGAAGTCTGTGGTGAAGATGCCATTTTGACCTTGATAGTAGGCTTGCATTAAGGAATTTCTTGTTGGCAAAACGAATGAAACATTGTTTATGCTCGCAGCAAATCGAGTCCCATTTGGGCCTTGACAACGAGGGCTATTGGGATTACTGCAGTTTATGAGTCCTAATCCCACTGTGAAAAACAGGTTCTCATCAATCGTCTTTGGGACTTGGACCTTAGAACGACTCTTTATTTGGGCAGTAAATGCAGTGGCAGTGTTTGTGTCATTGTAGGCTGGGAGTTGTGGGAAGTTTGGGGTTGACGACTTCCGACTCTGAGCAGATTCATATTCAAGAATGGCGGTGGTGGTGGTGTTGTCAAATGATGCATTCTGAGCCGTGTGATAGGCCCGTGCCGCCATGTAGTAGCGACCAGGGGTTTGATCAGCAGTTAGGAGTACATTAGTTGTCTGACCAGGAGTTATCATGATCACAGATGTTGTGAATGGCTTGGTGTACATTGCATCAGCACCCACCACAGTTAGTTTATGGCTAGCTACTGCAAAGAAGAGTTCATCGTTCATTGCTGCGTTGATGATTCTTAGCAGAACTGTCTCACCTGCCTTTATTGGTAATCTGACAGTTTCTGGATCACCAAAAACAAAACCAAAAAAAGGGTTATGAAAATTAGGGTCAATTGTTCTTGTTAATTTCATTCACCCAGAAGATGGCGACTAACCTCTGCGGGAGCATCTATATAAATCTCCTGGTTGACCATTGATGGTAAAAGCATCCGACACGTTTGGTGCTGCTCCAGTGAAAAGTGCCTGCCTTAAGACATCCATAGGATTCCTGTCCCACCACTCCCCTGTTTATGTTGTGCACAGTGAAGAGTTCATGTCACCAATCATTTGGGAGAGTTTTTTAGTAGTAGAAATGAATAATTGGGTTACCGAGAATGATAGGAATTTCTCTCTTGGGCATTGGGAATGGATATGGACAACCCAACTTAGGATAGATGATGATAGCTCCATACAAAGTCGCTCTAAGCCATCTGCTGTGAGCATGCCACCATAATGTCCCCTCTTGGTTTTGAATGGTGAACCGGTATGTGTAACTCCTTCCTGGCTGGATTGGACACTGAGTCACATACTCTGGTCCATCTGCCCATGGATTCCGAAGCAGTCTTACTCCATGCCTGATGCATAATGGTACATCAACATTTGATTAATTCAAAAGGTTTCAGAGTAAATTTCTGCAAGAGTATAATTATGCGATTTTGAGTATACAGCAGATGCTTATACTTGCATGCTGTGTGTAGCACGTACCAGTGGAGGGTGACGTTATATCTGGCTCTATTTATAGCTGTGATGACGAGGGAATCGCCGTCGCGCACCGCCAGTGTTGGTCCAGGAAATTGACCATTCACCAAAATGGTGCTATGAGTTCTGCACAGCCTCTTCACTGGCTTAGCTTCAATCTATGCCATTCAAAGAAAAGAGACAACGTGAAGTATCAATACCTATAAATTTTGTTTCAAACTGGTATTTAAAAGAGCACATACAACGAATTCATGGTAGTGAACTTCTGCTTCCGACCAAGAAGCAAGGTATCCAAGGAGCACAAAAGTGCCAAGGAAGAGGCAACAGAGCCATTTGTTAGCAACTAAGGTGTGAGGCTCCATTTGCTGTCTTAACCTGGGTTGAGAATGACTTAGAATGATTCAGGGTAGTAATGCATGAGACAAACCTTGTCAAGGGGTCAATATATATACTAGGATTAAGAGGGAAAGGACAAGACTTGAACTCAATTCCTTACTAGTTCAAATGGAGGTGGTTTCTTCTTGGTCGAAGATTAGGTTATGAGTCAACGTGAAAACCTTAGAATTTCAGGACCTTTTAGGGTCGGCATAAAACGGATTGGTTGCACCTACTTGCTCCATTACTTTGAATAACAAATACAATGTTCTGGTGCTCAAGCTTAAGCCAAATTTTACATGGTCATACGATGACCAAGTTACCAAAGAGTGCAACTCCTATGTTCTTAAAAACGTCATACTTGTTGCCCTCTCTAGGGACTATATAGCGTGCCTAAGTTTCTAGGGACTCAACTCGGATGAGTCCTATGTTCCGTACATTAGTGCCTTGCATTTTGAGGATCGTTAATTAGTTTTTTATTATCCCATTCTAACAATAATATTATTTAATTCGATATTTAAATATAATTAATTGAAATTTCAGTTATTGGCTTCATTTGCGATAGATTCTTATAGGCATGAAAACCAGTGGCTTAACCAAAGAGATGCATGCCTTTTTTTTTATTATATATTTCCTCAATTGAAGCAAGTAAATGTGGCAGAGATTCATCACCATTGATAGTGAATTCCACAACGTAAGAGGTTAGTCTAACGGTGCTCACTACCAAATAACAAAGTGGGAATTTTCTGCTCAACTACTTGATCACGATCCTATTCATGTCAATTACACTAACCAAAGTGTCCCAATTAGCTTGTAAATAGATTTTAAGTAATGAAAAATAAACAAAATGTTCACTGTCAAGTGCAAAAACGAACACTGATTCTCTTATTTGCAAATTAGGTTTTAATGTTTGAAAATCTTATATTACGCATGACAATGAAAGGGAAACTTGAAAATGAATATAACCAACATGGTCAGGTTGAAATGTTCGTTGGGTTTGGTAGAGGAAGAAGAAGGGGAATCTACGAGTTAGTATAAGATGAAGACCTCAAAAGTCTCTAATGGGATTATCAAGTGACAACGTTAGCTCTAATCCACAGTAAAATAAACGAAACAAAGTAAAAAGGCAAAACCATTGGCTTTTGCTACTTGTCGTATATAGTTTTCTTTTTTGAATGAATTTTCCTCTAGTTGATTAAGTCATCATTGACTTGTTCACACTTTTGCTTGGCAATGGCATGCGACAGAAGTCGTTGGAACATCTCAACAAGGCAACCTCAAAGTCCACGACGCAGAAATAACAGTCTTCTGGAAAGGGGAACTGAAGTTTATTTTAAGTATTGAAATGTCAACTATAACTGCATGAGTTTATTTATATACACGAATTCTAAGAGCCGCTCGCCAAGTGTGAAAGAAGGATCTAATTTCATAAACTAGAAATTATTTAAATTGATACGATTTTATATCCACTAGCATGATAACTAATATTAATAGTCACTCTCCTAAAATATTGTTGTCGGGACCAGATACTTTGTATTTACAAGTTTTTCTACTCAACTACTCGACTGTTTAAACTTTGCCATACACTTAATTAGAAAGATTGAGTAGTTTAATTGCAAGCCGGATTGCACATGAATACATGTAAATTATAAAAAGAACAAAAAAGGAAAGAAAATATCTCAACCACGACTCCGTTAAAATGGACTAGATTTTCTGTTCCTGTTAAATAGTTCTAACTCTATGCTAATTAATTTTATCTATACATTTATATAAGACTCACATAAATATGTGGACAAAATTAACTAACATAAGAAATTGAAACATCATTTTGAGAACAGAGGATTTCGGGTGTGTTAAAAGAAGAAAGACGGTTGGATGTGGTTGATGCAAGAGTCAACCGGCATCAAACTAAGTACCTGTTTGGATGAGTTTATATTAGTAGAGCTTATGTCAGTAGAGCTTTTCTGATAAGAGCTTTTCTAAGAAACTAGTTGACTGTTTGACTGTCATTTAAAAAAGAGTTTTTTTGAAAGAGTTTCATACAATAGACTGTTTGGTAACATAAAAATAAAAAAGCACTTTTAATTTTAACTATATTTTATTTTGTAATAAAAATTATTTATGCATATATATATTATTTAAAATATATTAAACAATATGCAAAGCACAATATATTAATTATTATATAATTTTAAACCATATGAAGCATAAATGAAAATATATCTAACCAAATATTTTGTATGGATTATAACATAAATAAAACTAATATAAAAAATAAATATTAAAACATACAAAAAAAGTCAAATAATATTATATAAATCTCAAAATAAACGTGAAGATGTGTTTGTAGGTATTGTGAGAATTATGTGTAAAATATAAGGTAAAAGGGACTAAAAAATAAGCTCATTAATCAATCTGAAAAATCTATTTAAAAAAGTAATTTTTTGAGAAGCTTCAAATTTGAGCTTATTAAAAAGATGTATTTTAGCTGAAAAAAAAACTATATCTACAAAAAAAAAGTACTTTTTTATTTTATAACTAAACACTTTTTTTTTTTACTTTTGTTGTGAAAAAAAGTACTTGTCTATCGTCTGAAAGCTTAACTAAACAGGTACTAAAAAATATATTATATATACTTTAGAAGTTGACGCTTAGCTGCTTATCATTGGATAATTACAGCTTCACTTGCTGCATCTTTTTCTACAGAAACATTAAGCCACCAAATGCACAAGTGACTAACGATAATTGTATTTTCTTCGAGTTCCCTTGAGATAACATAGAATGCAGTAGTACAGCAGCGGTGAGGAAAATATATAATAACTAACATGCAAAACTGTCTTTAGAGACAACGAATTTGGTAGTTAGGCTGTCAAAACTCATACTGATCTCACAAATCTTAATCACAACAACTTTTACCGTTACTAACGCACTACATGTTTGATACGGAACAACAATAACAATGATAATAATAAAATAATTTTTTAAAATATAAAATCACATATTTAAATAATAATAACTCAATATAAGCTCAAATTTTTTTTTATATATCTCGAATTCAACTATCATAAAATATTAAGTATTACAAATTAAAAATTATTTATTTTTATTATTTTTAAATTTTAAATAATTATTTAAAATTTAAAAATTATTTTGCTAATATAAGTAATAAAACAATGTAAAAACTAATATTTGAAAGGATTACGTGACTTTTCATCTTTATTAACACAATTTTTGAAATGTTAATGTTGATAATTTTGGTTGAGTGATTCAATTTTTAAAAATTTAAAAACTTAATTATAAATTATAAAATAAAAATAAATTTAGAACTTTGTCCTAATGAACCCCTTGACATTAAAATGACTCCACAAATGAACCCACGTAAACAACTAATAGCAAAAGGAAACGCATCTTCGTGAAATATCAATTTACTTTAATAACTCTTGTTGTTAAAAACCAATCAATTTATTAATTAATTGGTCAATTTTCATAAATTAATAAATTCGTATAAAATAAAATAAATTAATTAATTTTTATTTAATAATCTCTTTTTTCAATTAAACTTCAAAATTTTCAATAGGTAAACAAATCTCTTTCAATCATATTTCAAATTATTTAATTTAATTTAATTTTTAGTAGGTGTTATAATGATCTAATTCTAGTTGAACCTTTTAAATTTTAAACTTCTTGTCATACCAGTTTAATTTTTGGTCTATTTTATGATTGAACATGGTGGTAGCAAATTCACAACCATTTTTAATAACAATTCTCCTATACCAATCAGTCCAATTAAACTAAATGGAATAAATTATATTGCTTGGTCGTGGTTATTCTTGTTGTTTATTTAGGCCAGGGGATTGCAGGGTTATATCGATAATAGAAAAATAAAATTAGATGAAATTGATCTCGGATGTAGCAAATGGGACTCAGAAAACTCTCTTATCATGTCATGTTGGATCAATTCAATGTAACTACAACTTGCATAAGGTTATCATCTTTTATATATAGTTCAGAAAATTTGGGATGCAACTACCCAAACTTAACTCTTAATTAGGTAATAACGTCCATACATACGAGCTACGAAAAATGTTCATGAATCTAAACTAGGTTAGATGATTATTGCTTAATATATATTTTTCAGAATTTAGGCTTGTGGCAAGAACAAAACTCTTAATAGGATTTTCAAGAATTCTGTGTAAATTTTAACATTCTAAGCAATATTTTAAGCATAGAATTCACTCAAGATTGTCTATGAAACAATTGATTCAACACTTTCAAACCCTAATATTCATGCTATAAACAAAAGAAAGAAATTACTAACCTTGATCTATGTTCAATGTGTGTAATTTTTTTTTTCTGATTGCAAATAACTTCTCTATGCAAAAAGTTTATCCACTCTAGCCTTCTTTCTTTTTTTCGTTCTTCTTAATGGTGCAAGAACGTATATGTCTTTGATATCTGTAAAATGTTACTTAACTGAAGGGATAGGGAACGGTTTTATTAGTTAACCCTAATGATTTTGATTTCCTTTACTAGCCCAATAATCATTATTTTGGGCCCACTTCATATTGAAATCAAATAAAGTAATATGAGCCACACTTATAATTATTAAATTAATCTAACAATCTCCCACTTGACCTACGTTACGACTTGATGATCCAACAACATAAGTGTGCACCATATATTAAATCTATCAAATCATCAAACTTGAATGAATTAAAATAATGGGATCATGACAGTCACAAATCATCTAACGACATGATTCCTTCCATGTATCATACAATCATCTTAACTCAAAATAATTATAATTAAGAAACACTATAATTCTCAGCTTTAATGTTTTCTCAAAACATAATTGGCCATCATAATAAAACAGCGTATGTACACAACATAAAGTGACAACTACAAGCAAAAACATAACGTTAATTGAATTTATAAGTGTCAAAAAAATAATAGCAAATATCCAAACATATGTACATATATAACATGATCTCATGCTAACAAGGACTTATCCATAATGCCCATCCTTTCAACATAGCCAATAAATGTTTTAGGCGGTAATCCTTTAGTTAACGGATCTGCTATCATTAGATCAGTTCCAATATGCTCAATTGACACTTTATGTTTTTGTACTTCTTCTTTGATTGACAAGTATTTCAAATCCATGTGTTTAGCACCCTTAAAATACATATCATTTTTAGAGAAGAAGATAATTGCAGAATTATCACAATAAATTCTTAGCAGTCTAGCTAGACTGTCAATAATACCTAGCCCTAAAAAAAAGTTTCGCAACCACAATGCTTGAATAGAGGCCTTAAAGCATGCCACAAATTTGGCCTCCATAGTAGAAGTAACAATGACAGATTATTTCCACTCTTCCAAGAAATTGCCCCTCTTGTTATTTAAAATAGATAATCGACGGTAGATTTCCTTAAGTCTACACAACCAGCATAGTCTAAATCTGAATAACTGATCACTTCTAGGTTATCTGATTTCCTGTATGTGAGCATGTACTCCTTGGTGCCTTATAAACACCTAAGAACTTTCTTTGTAGCTTTCCAGTGGTCTAATCAAGGATTACTTTGATATCAGCCTAACATTCCAACAACAAAACTGATATTTGATTGAGTACAAGTCTGAATATACATCAGACTCCCAACTATAGATGCATAGTTCCTTTCGCTCCAAATCATTCTTGGGATATTGCATTTCACTAAATTTATCCCCTGTATGAATTGAAAGTACCCTTTCTAAGCATTTTGCCTTCCTAAATCTCTCTAATACTTTAGTCGTATATCCTTTCTGAGACAATCCTAACAATCCTTGTGTCTTGTAATAAACATTTTCTATTCCAATTACATAGGATGCCTCACTTATATCTTTCATTTCAAAGTTATTAGAGAGAAATTTCTTTACATAAAGTAACAAGCCCAAACCATTAGCAACCAAAAGAATGTCGTCAACATATAGTACCAAAATAATGAACTTGCTCCTACTAACCTTCATATAGATACACCTATCAACAGTGTTTTCTACAAAACCATAAAAGGTAATGGTATCATTGAGCTTAAGATACCACTGTTGGGAAGCTTATTTCAAACCATATATTGACTTCTTTAATTTTCAAACCATATTTTCCTTTTCTGCAGTCACAAAACCTTTCAGTTGGTCCATATAAACTTCTTCTTCTAAGTCACCATTCAGAAAAATGGTCTTTACATCTATTTGGTAAAGCTCTAAATCATAATGAGCTACTAATGCTATAATAATTCTTAAAGAGTCATTCTTTGAAACTGGAGAGAAGGTCTCTTTAAAGTCAGTATTATCCTTTTAAGTACAACCTTTGGCTACAAGTTTAGTTTTATACCTTCCAATATTACCTTTCGAGTCTCTTTTGGTCTTAAGGACTCATTTACAGCCCACTTGCTTTGAGCCTTCAGATAACGTAACTAATTCCCAAACTATCATCCATAGATTTTAACTTTTCTTTAATAGCATTAGGCCACTTTTCAGAATTATTACATTTTATGGCTTCTTTAAATGAGACTGGATCCTTCTTAATGCTTAAGTCACACTCATGATCAAGTGAATACACCATATAGTCATCTGCTATAGTTGGTCTTTTCTCCCTTATAGACCTTTGCAATACTATTTCTTGCGGTATCACTTGATCATTTGTGACTTGCACATTATTTACTGGTTCATTATTGACATTCACTTCTTGTGGGTTTGGAATATTAACTTGTTGCTCCAATATGTTGCATGACTGTGATATAACATGAAGAATAAAAACTTAAGAAGAGACATGGGTGAAGGATTTTCCACCTGAATCTCTTGAATATCCATCTTTGAAGGTTCCTCACTTTCACTGATTTGTCCATTTTCAATGAATCTAGCATAACCAGATTCATCTATTCTTGTACCATACAATAAAATATGTACTCCATAGACTTTTCTGGATAACCGATGAAGTAATCATTAATGGTTCTTACATCAAGTTTCCTTTCATGAGGATTATAAACCCTTCTTTTGGCTGGGCAACCCCAAACATATAGGTGCCTCAAGCTAGGTTTCCTACATGTCCACAATTCATTAGGTATCATAGTAATTACTTTACTAGGAACCCTATAAAGTAGATATGTAGCTGTCTTTAATGCATACATCTATAAAGATAAAGGTACATTCGTGTAACCTAACATACTCCTAACCATATTCATAAGAGTATGATTCCGTCTTTCAGCTACACCATTCTGCTATGGTGTACTGGGCATTGTATACTGTGCACAAATACCCCAACTTTGAAGAAATTTTGCAAATGGACCTGAACACTATCCATTCTCATCAAACTTACCATAATATTCACCACCTCTATCAGATCTTACGACTTTCACTTTTCTATCTAATTGCCTTTCTACCTCATTAATGAACACCTCAAAAATGTCCACTAATTGAGACTTTTCATGCAGTAACAATAACGTGAATAGTCATTAATAAAAATGATAAAATACTTTTCACTGCCCCAAGATGGAACATGAAATAAGAAGAAATTACTAGATTAAATACATATTTGTCCATTAAGTTTGAGATCAAAGATTTGTGCAAACTAGGATTTTTTTTTGGGATAAAGGTTGCTTAATCATAAAAGGGCATATTTATCTCTAAAAGAAAATATTCTTGACTTACTAAAAGAAACATGAATGTTAGGCTATTGATACTCCCATTAAAACCAACCATAAACTAAAGGAAAATGTTAGAGGATTGGTTTAACATTGATTGATACCAAAGATTGGTTCGGAGATTGATTTATCTTTCTTATACACGACCTGTTATCACCTATATAGTGACTATAATAAGTCAATTTATATATAACCCACAAACTACACATATCAATGTTGTTTTTCAAATTTTGAAGTATCTCAAATATAGTCCTGGTAAAGGATTACTCTTCCTAAATAATGGTTATTTAATAATAGAAGCATACACTAATGCTAATTAGACAGAATCTCCTGGCAATGAAAAATCTACTTATGGATATTGCTCCTTCTTTAGTAGAAATCTAGTCACTTAGAGAATCAAAAAGTAGGTTGTTATTGCTAAATCGAGTTTTGAAACAGAATGTAGAGGCAAAATATAGAGCTATAAGGCAAGGAGTACGTGAACTTCTATGACTTAAGAAGTTAATGTAAGATATACATCTTCTTAAACAAAAGTTTGTGTTACTACATTGTAATAATAAGGCAACTATTAGCATTACTTATAATCTATTCCAACATGATCATACAAAATATATTAAGATTGATCAATTATTTATCAAAGAAAAATTGAATGATCAAAACATTGGAATCATCTATACAAATTTAGAGTCAATTAGCATATGTATTTACTAAGGCTTATATAATAGATTATTTCATTCCTTTGTATAGAAGATAAGTAGTATCTATATATATATACACACCATTTTGAGGGAGAGTGTTGACAATTTTATTCATGTTTTTAGGAGTTAATTATATAAATTCCTATGATTAAATATTAGTTATTATTTTTATTGTATTTATGTCTCAGAATTTATATAAACAAGAGATTAACAGGTATAGGAAAGACATTACAACTCTACTTTATTCAAATTCTTTTTTATTAAAAATTCACTTTCAATGACAACATTATACTTCTATTACTTCTGTCAATGTTTTCAACAACATAGAACGATAAAAAACAAAACATGGGAGGAACGAGAAGTATAGAAAAATCCAATTTGCATAACTTCTACACTACTAATAGAAAAAAAAACTTGTAACATAAGAATAAATTTCTTACTAAGTTATCTTTGGTGCAATAACAAATGTGCACAAATGGATTTAGAAAAGAGAAAGTGTAAATAAGAGCAAGTAAAAAAGAAGCATGGAAGAGAAGAAAAGAAAAGAAAACAACGTCAATGCCCCAATTAAAGAAAGAATAAAAAAGGATCCTAATATAGTTTGATCTCTTTAGAACACTGAAGAAAATATAGTTTGATCTATTTAGAACACTGAAGAAGATAGTATAGGAGATGATAAGAAAGGATAAGCTGGCAATATCACCAACAAACATTTTCAATGAGACTGAATCTTATCTGATTCCCAAATTCATCAACTTTTTTAATTTCCCTAAATCTTCTCCCATTAAAGATTCATTATTCATATGAAATTGACAAGAAGGGACATGGTTTTGTATACAAATAATTTCACTTGATTGAAAAAGCAAACAGAAAGTACTCTTGAAGAGTTAGCAAGTCTGCATCTGTAAGAAAATGGATAAACACTATAAAATGTGGGTCACTACACCAAATGCTTCAAAGCACAAGAAGTGTCCATTTTCAAAAGTTTAGTGCTTAATTTGCATT
>JANQAP020574964.1:0-14284 GCA_026874005.2 Erythroxylum coriaceum | reverse complement strand
TCATCACCTGATCTCCAAATGAAGTGATTATTGAACTAATAGATTCCTAACATATTTCTCTACCTCTCCATAAATTTTGGTATCCATTGGGATTGATTCAAAAAATATTGATGGAGAGAAAGTGAGGGCAACGACCGAAAGAGCATGAATTGGTTGTTTTACTAAACATACTTCGATATTTTAATCATCTCTTGGTCTGTAAAGCTCCGAATGAGGTGATTATTATTTCAAAATAAACTAGAGATATGGAGCTACAGTTGTTTTGAAGAAGTCAATTTATGATTCTGCTTTCTGAACTAGTTTGGCTAGAGAGATCTTATGGAAATAACCTTATAGGATAATACGTTCATATCTTTTGATATTACAGAATGTTGGGCTCTGAAAACGAGGTCCAACACTAGGTTCAAGCCTAGAAAGCGTTCTATGAAACAAAAATTAATACCCTAGAAGCTGATGTATTATTTCCTGCTAACTCTGAGACTTCAAAAACTATATGCTTTTGATGTTACTGCATCTCACATGAGATGGCATAATACATACAAACAAGAAGATGGAATAATGAGTCATCCACTGGATGCATTAGGATGGAAACATTTCAATAAAACCTATTATGAGTTTGTAGCTAAAAGTTGAAATGTTAAGATGGGATTGTCGATGGACGGATTCCAACCTTTTGGTCAATCCGGCCAACAATATTCATCATGGTTAATCATAATTACTCCTTATAATTTGCCTTCATTGATGTGCATGAATGAGGCATATATGTTTTTGACAGTGATTATGTCAGGGCCTATAAATCCAAAGCATAAAACTGATGTATTCTTACAACCATTGATATCTAAATTGTAGCATCTTTAGGAATATGGTATGGAGACATATGATGTGTCTTTGAAACAAAATTTTATGTTGAGAGCAGCTTTGATGTGGACTATTAGTGATTTTCTGGCATGTGCTATGTTATATGGATAGAGCACAGCAGGAAAATTGACTTTTCCTTATTGTGGCAAAGATTCTGATGCATTTTATCTTCCAAACATGTTAGTTTGACAACCACAAGAAACTTCTTCGTCCAAATCATCTATTGAGATGCAATAAACAAAAGTTTATTAAGAATATGATGATACAAACACCTCTTCCCCCTCATAAAACTGGTGAAGAAATATTGCAAGAGATTGATGAATTAGGGTTACTGAAAGTTACAGAATTAGAAGCTGATGAATTTAATACAAGCATTAGTAAAAACTTTGGTTGGAGAAAACGAAGCATCTTTTGGGATTTGCCATAATGGAAAACTAATTTGATACGTCATAATCTAGATGTGATGCATATTAAAAAAATATTTTTGACTATTTGTTTAATACCATAATGAACATTGAAGGGAGGACAAAAAATAATATAAAATCACGAGCTGATTTAAAAATTTTTTATTGAAGGAATGAGTTAGATAAAGATCTTCGCACTGGTAAATATTTGAAAGCATGTTACACTTTAGACAAACAAAAGGAAATTTTGTATGAGTGGTTGAAAAGTCTAAAGTTTTCCAATGGTTATTTTTCAAACTTGGCAAGGTGTGTGGACATGAGGAAGTATAAATTATTTGGGATGAAAAGTCATAATTGTCATATGTTTATGCAACGGTTAATTCCAATTACATTTAAGGAGTTTATACCAATTAAGGTTTAGGAAGTTATAACAGAATTAAGTTTGTTTTTCAAAAGCTTAACATCTTCTGAAATAAAGTTAGCAGAAATGGAAAAACTAGAAAGTGAAATTCCATTAATTTTGTACAAACTAGAAGGGATTTTCTCTCAAAGCTTCTTTGACTGTATAGATCATCTACTTGTGCATTTAGCACACGAGGCTAAACTTGCTAGTCTAGTTCAATATCGATGGATGTATCCGTTTGAGAGGTAATTATAGCAAAATATTTAAATTGAAGTAATAACATGTTTTAATAATAGAATTGTAATAACCCTATTTGCTAATGTAGGTATTTGCATCAATTGAAGAAAAATGTCAAAAACAAGGCTAGAGTTGAAGGTTCTATATGTAATGCTTATTTAGTGGAGGAAGTAAGTAGATTTTATTCACATTATTTTAAGTCGCATGTGCACACGAGAGAAAAAAAAGTTCCTCGTAAGGACGATGGGGAAGGAACAGGTGATGCTAATGGTAACTTATCCATTTTCACATATCCTAGATGAACATATGGACATTCAACAAGAAGAATGTTATTAGAAGAAGAAGTAGAGGCTGCCCATATTTACATTTTATTGAACTGTCAAGAGATTCAACCTTTCGTGTAGTAAGTTGAAATTGATTATTTGGGTTATGAAATTTAGTGTTATTCATAACTAAAATACATAATAATGTTTTTAGATTATACGAGGAATGGTTACACGAGCTAATGCCCTAGAAAACCTAGGATGATATCAATAAAGAAGTTGGAAGACACTTTCCTCGATGGTTCGAGAAATATGTAAGTTTTTACTTACAATTATTGAAATGATTGAATTATAAAATTAAACTGTTTAAATGACATTATACTATTTAATATGATAATTTCTTTTATGTAGGCCTTAGAAAATCTAATAAAGAACAAGTTCATATGTGATCTTGCAAAAGGATCTTTGTGAACTGTTAAATCGTATTTGGTGTATTTCATTAATGGATACAAATATCATACAAAATATCATGGTCATAACATTGCAACAGTAAATAGTGGAGTTTGCATACAGGGAAAATTGATGAATTAATATGGTAAAATTGTTGAGATATTTGAAATTGAGTACCCTAAATTGCCAATAAAGTGTAGTGTGATATTTAAGTGTTACTGGTTTGATCCAACTCCTAATGTTGGTATAAAAGTGCATAGCTAATAATATCTAGTTGAAATCAACCAGTGAAGAAGATTTAGACAATTTGAATCTTTCGTGTTGGTGATGTAAGCGATCCAAATGTATTATGTCCTTTTTCCAGCTTATGACGAGATAACTCAGATTGGTTGGCCGTTTGTAAAGTTAAACCTAGAGATGTTTTTGAATCATATGGAAAAGGAGAACAGAGAATTGAAAGTGAAGCATTTCAAGAAGATGTTTATGAAATAAATGCATCTGTTACATATGACGAGAATGAACCTTTGAACGATCTAAATAATGAATATGTTGAAATTTCATCTGGAGAGGATGAGGAGGGTGAGAGATCTAAATAAGATCCTGAGTTTGATTCTAATTCTTCAGAAAAAGAAGATGACGATGATTTTGATTTATAATTAAATGCTTATAGCAATTAATTTGTGTTTGTAATAGAATATTATATTAAATAAATCAATTATTGAATCAACAGTATATTGTTACATATTGAATTGAAATTGTTATATTTCTAAAAAATTCAATAAAATATGAATTTCAAGTTAAAATATGCCACCAAAGATAAAACAGGACATGATGCGATCAAAGTTCAGATCACAATTTGGAGCCAGCTACTTTCTAGGTGAAGCATCACATTCTGTAACTACAATAGAATCAGATGCTGTACCTCCAGCTACTACATTTGCAAATGAGGCATCACCTTTTGTACCTACTGGTACACCATCCACCACCCCTATACCGACAAAGATATGAAGGGTAAAAGATGCAGATGAAGGAGGTGGCCTCCAACTTGGAGTTGAGGGAGTTGATGGAAGAACTTACATCACAATTGTCAACAATCTGTAAGTGAAATTCCTGATACATTTGAGTATCTTGTTTCTGATCATGACAATAGGGACATTTTTTTTGTACTGTCGGTTGAAGAATTTGGCTCAAATGTCGACATCTATCCATTTAAGAGTTGGACTAGTCTTTTTTCTAAGTGCTTTACTCCTTCTATAGGTGAAATTTCCTTGCTTTTCGTCTGCAACTTTTAGACCAGGCTAGAGGTCATCATGATCCTGTCCTTTGGGGAACAAATTGTGAAGACATGAAACACCATATGTTTATAATTAAATTATAGGTTTAAATTTAAAAATGATATAAAATTGTTTTTATATTAAGTTAATTCTGTTTGGACTGTGCTCAAGAAACATGACATCCAATTTTGAGGAGAAGATTGATCTTGAGGGTTATATATGGAAGAATATCTCTTAGGTGACAAATGATTTTTATTATCAGGAGTTTGAGGTACAAAAGATATGTTTTTTGTATTTTTCTAATTAATTTTATACAATAATTAGACAAATATTGTAGGTTATAAGTACTTATCTTATGTTTTCTCTTTTTTTTAAAAATATTTTTTTAAGATTCTTGGTTTGACGTGGTTATTTATAAGGTATGGGAGAGACGAGCTTATACACGTTATAGAGACTTTGTTGGTACAATACATAAGACTGGTTTACGATCTCCTTATATTTATGAAGAAATATGGAGTCGTTGGCAGCAATATTGAACATTACCTAAGGCAATGTCCATTTCAGAGTGTAATTCTACCAACAGACATAGAGGACAAGGTCAAAGAGTCTTCCCGTACATACTAGAGGATCTATTATGCACCACGAGCATGCTGATAGACTTGTAAGTATCTACACTTTACGTTTATATTCTAATTTTTTTTACTTTGATGTATTTCAATTTGATTTGATATGTAAATTTTGGAATGAAAATATGTGTATTATGGAGAACGATAATGTTATA
Organism: Erythroxylum coriaceum; assembly: GCA_026874005.2. Lineage (NCBI taxonomy): Eukaryota > Viridiplantae > Streptophyta > Magnoliopsida > Malpighiales > Erythroxylaceae > Erythroxylum > Erythroxylum coriaceum. The sequence continues at coordinate 9,614 of JANQAP020574964.1, read as the reverse complement.
AATTTTTGGTGTCATATATAGTTGTGTTGTTGAGTTACTTTCTTTGTTTAACAGGGGGTAAATATCGTAAAAATAGAGAAAATTCTGTCAAAACTTTTGTAAATTGTAGTTAACTTATAACATTTTATTCTGATGTAGAAAAAGTCTATGGACAGGAAGCCTACACCCCGTCAGCTCTTTTTGCACACTCACACTAAGAAGCATGATAGTGTGACCTTCGTCAACACCCGATGTAAAGAACTAAATGTATGTGAAATTTATACCTTAATATTAATGCTTAATAGTTATCACTTATTAACATAAACATTGCCTTCTGATATGACCAAATACAAGAAAGCATTTAGCGACAATCTTAGCAGTCTGAAGATGTTGATGAGAGTCAAACCTATCTTCATGTAGTGGGTGGTAGGGACCGTCATAGAAGGATATTCGATTTAAGTTCATTTGCTAATACATGTTATTCACAATCCTCCACATCCAATATAATAGCATTTACTAGGCGGTTCGCATCCAATGAAGTCTATGAGCTTCAAAACACAGTATAGGCACTAGCAACTCAATTACAACAGTCGATGGATTAGATAGCCCAGCTTTGTAATGAGAATGATGAGTTAAAAGGGAAGGGCAGTACCTTATCGCAACATTTAGAGCATCTGCATTCACTAAATGAATAACGTAGTTGTAGTCATTTTGTATGAATTAAATACTTATTGTTGTACAAAATAATCAATTAAGATAGTTTTTACTCTATATCATCAATCAATTTTTTGTTTTAACAAATTAAATATAGAAATAAATAAAAATATTATCAACAGATAACTGATAACTGTATAAATTATACATCAATCATAAGATTACCAAATAAAATTAAATGCAAGGAAAAATAAAAAAAACAGTATCAGTAAATTTACATAAGAAAAACCAAAATATGTCGACACAATGTAATGAATTTATTGACAGATTATTAAGTTCCGTCGATATAATTAGTTATAAATGTACCGACAAATTTGGCAAATCTGTCAGTAAATTTACCGATGGAGAAGCCTTGTCCGTCGTTAAATTTACCGATAGCACAAAATTACCATCACTAAATATAGCTACGGAAAACAAAGTATCTGTTGGTAAATTAGCGACAAAAATTATGTTCTTCGTCGCCAATTATTAACTACGGTCGTTTCTCCGATGACTTATTCCATTGGTAAATTCCATCGTTAACTTAGCTTACCGACGAAAAACCTTTACATTCCGTCAATAATTTTTGTCATTAAACCCCATTTTCCTTTTGGTTTAGTTTGGCACATATTGTAGTAGAGAGGAGAGTTTTAACTAAGGAGTTACATGATTTGATGGATTAAGGCACTCAATTTCAGATTTTAGAATCAAAAGTACTACTAGTGAATATCAGAGTACAATCGGTATTGTTGGACAAAATTAAGGTTGCTCAAGGCCAAGACCTTAAGCTTCAAAAGCTTACGTATGAAGTTCGATAAGAACGTCAAACAAATTTTATGATCAATGAGGGAGTTATGCTAAAGATGAATAGGAGACTGTGTGTTCTAAATGTAGAGAACTTGAAGGAGTTGATTTTAGAGGAAGCACACTATATGGCATATAATGTACATCCAGGTTTAACTAAGATGTATCATAACATTAGAGACGTGTATTGGTGAGATGGTATAAAAAGGATATGGTTTAATATATCTCTAAGTTATTTACTTGTTAACAAGCAAAAGCTAAGCATAAAAAACTCTTAGATAAGTCGCAACTATTACCAATTCCTGAATGAAATAGGAAAAGATCACAATAGATTTTATGGTTGGCCTACCTTATCCAAGGACTTAATTTGATTTAATTCAGGTGATCGTAGACAAGTTAACGATGTTAGCTCATTTCTTACTTATAAAGATGACCACTTACTCAATGTTTAAGCTCACATAAGTGTATATCAAACAGATAGTATGAATTTATAAAGTGCCCGTATCAATAGTCTCTGAACAAGGATCAAAGTTCATATCTCAATTTTGGAGGAAATTATAAGAGGCATTAGGCCCCAAATTCGAGTTTAACATATCATTCCATCCTTAGACTGACAGGTATTCTGAGAGGATGATTTAAAACTTAGAAGATATGCTTAAGATGAGCATGATGGAGTTTGGTGGTAGTTGGATTTACACTTGCCTTTGATCAAGTTTTCTTATAATAATAGTTATCACAGTATCATTAGGATGACACCCTACGAGGCATTATATAGATGAAAATGCAAATCACTGATATATTGAGAGGAAGTAGGCGAGAGGCAGTTAGAAGGCCTAAACCTAATTAAAAATCACATTAAAGAAGATTCCATTAATCAAGTACTCACTAGAGATAACATGTAGTAGACAAAAGAGTTATACAGGCCTAAAATGTAAGCACATGGAATTTTAAGTCGATGACTTCATATTTCTAAAGGTATATGTGATGAAAGGTGTGACGAGGTTTGGAAAGAAATGGAAATTATGTTTATGATATATTGGACCTTAGAAGATAACGGAGGCAGTTGGAAACATGGTATATCAATTGGCATTATCTCTTAATATGTCACAAATCTACCCAGTATTCCACGTTTTCATGCTTTGCAATTTTAGTTCTGATCCTTCTTATGTACTCCAACCATAGAATGTAGAGGTGAATGAGAATCTGACCTACAAAGAGGAGTCAGTAGCTAGTTTGGATTCTTAAACATGTCAGTAACGGTCAAAGCAAATTCGTATAGTTAAGGTGATATGGAGGAATGGAAATATCAAGGATATCATTTGAGAAATAGAGCGAGAGATATATATATATATATATAACTTCCACCCTCATTTTTCTTATTTTTTATTTTCACCCCTTAAGGTTAATATTCATAAAACTATCATTTTCCTCTATTCTTCACTACTAGTAACTTTAACTGACTAATTATATATATCAATCAGCTCCTCTTTTTGAGCCCATCACAAACATACCTATTTTATCTCACAATAATACAAAATCGTCATAAAAATCAAGACGAAAAATTAAAGAAAAAGTTAAATCTTTTATTTGTTGCCTCTAGTGAGTTTTGTCTACCACCATCATCATTATTAGACTACCTATGACATTAAGAGCAAAAGCCTTATGGTCTTGTCACCGATCATTGCTTGTATTGTCGTAATTGACAAAAATAAAGAATAAGACTTTGAAATAATTTCTTTCAATTCGTTGAGAATAGTTGAGAATCTAAATTTCTTGTAGTTATAAAAGTTATTCTATTCGTAAAGAGCTTTCATTTGGTATAAAAGAAACATTTCAAGGACATGAGGAATATTCTAGTTGTTGGAGATACTATTCCGGTGACCTTATGATGATTTTTATTTATGAAAAATTCCAAAAAATACTATAAATTGTGCTTATCATTTTTCCCTTAAGAACTATAGAAAAATCTATAACGGTTTGTAAATTGAAAAACATAAAATGTTTAAGTGATAATAGGATCAAAGGTCGAATTGCATAATTAGACCATCCTAGCAAACCTAAGGAGTCCTAGGTTGTTAATTAAGACCAAAAGCTTGTAAATGACATTGATTATGATAAATTTTCTTTACTATTTTATAGGTATATCAAGAGTGAGACACACATCGCAAGGTTCAAACTGACAAGTACATCAATCAGGTAAATTTATATTTATCTACCAATGTTGAATCCATACCCTCTACTGGGTATAGTTCTACATTAAAATGATTGATGACATGTTAAGCCAAGATGGATGTCTCGATCCCTGTGCATGTGGATGTATATATAAGTACCTATAATTATATACATGTACATATGTAAATTAAGTGGCCATTATCGTGATTCTGATGTGAATGAACCACGATATTTAAGTAATATATCGATATGGGTCTGAGCACCTATGACATCCTACATGCATTAATGTTAGTTCTTATATGACAAAATGATTGTTCTGTGAAATTAAATGATTGATATTTGGATTATATGTTGATGTGTTTGACTGTGATTATAGAAGAGAAAGAAATTTATAGGATGTGCCATCTGATTGGTATACATCTGGACTAGGTGTATATTGGTTTGATATGAGAGATGATTATGATATGATACAGATTAATTCTAGTTGATACTTAGCTATCGGTTAGGCCCTTATGTAGTATCCCATTTTCCCATACTAAAGGTTAGAACCCTAGATTTCTAAATATGAGAAAGATAGTTGAGAAAATAGGAAATGCATTACATTTATATGCATATCACTAGCATAAGTATACACACACATGATTATTGATGTTTGCACACATTACAATGACTATTCATGCACTCATTTGACATATTCTAGGATATAAATGATTTTTAAATGATTATGATGTGAATATGACATGAATAATGAGTTTTAAGTCTTGATTTTTGAATTCGTAAGTATAATTATTGATTTAGAATTTTTGGTAAAATTTGAGAAATTTCTGAGATTTAGGGTATTTTTAGACTAGGAAAAATGCCAAGTGACAGGACAAATTAGTTAATGGTAGAAATAAATGACATATGGAAATAGAAATTATTGATAAATGGCATTAGGATTTAATGACAAGTGTTATAGGAAATTGGGAGATAATTGGATTAGAAATTAGGTGACAAATGGACTAGTTATTAAAAAGGGCCAAGTGGAACCATAGGGAGGTGACAAATGGCAAGTGACAAGTGTCACTACCACTCACCACTCATCCCTCACGACTCTCTCATGTGAAAGACTAAATTTTTATTGTCTTTCATTCTTATCTTTTGATATATGCTTCTTTTCTTCATCTTCTTCATTTCTTCTTCTCCATTTCACGGCACTCTCTTCTCCAAAGCATTATAAGTTGAACCTTGTTCTCATCCATTGCTTAGTACTTCCATTTTCATTGTTTTCAACATTTTACCATTAGAAAACCTAACTTACTCCACTCTTCATGATGATGATCGTGTGAGATGAGGAGTTAGGGTTTATATGATTTTTGATGAATCTTGGAGCTTAATCAAATAAATTATACATTAATCTTCGTGGTTAGTTGTAAATGAGATAAATATGTTGATTATTTTGTGATTGAATGCTTATGAAAAAGATGTTAAATATATGTTGAACGTGGAAGAATAAATGAATATATTCATGGATTATTTTTGTATTATGATGAGTAATAGTTCACAAATTGTTACATAGATGTTTTTGAGGTAGAATGATCATTATAATGGTGTTTGGATGAGTTCAGTAAATTGATAGATGAATACATATGTTTGTGTTTTATTTTGAGAGTATGAAAACCATGAGTGATGAGTTATTATGTAGATGTTATGAATTGTGAATTTAGGGTATAATGAAAGTGAATGTTATGTTAACCAAGATGTTGAGTTATGTTCTTGAAATGAAGAGAACTAGGATGGTAGTTTAGAGGTAAAGTGAAGGTGATAATGGAGTTGAATGTGTGTTGAGGCATTGATGAATGAATGGACATGTTTGATGTCTTATTTTGTGGTTATGATTAATAGTCTCATATGACTTGTTTTATGAATGTTTTGAATTGTAAATTGAGGTAAAAATGAAGAAGCTATTAAGTCTAAATGATGAACTATAGAGATGGTTTATTGATGTATTATGAATGAGATGTCTTAAATATAGTATGGAAAGGTAATGAATATAGTATGGAACGGTAAAGAATATAGGAAAAGTTTGGAGTACATATATGATAAGATTAAGTAAATGATGATGAATCAAATGAGCAGAGTTTTGAGAGTTTAAATAAAATAAATATGGTGGTTGAATTAACATGTAATGAAGTTATAAAATTGCATATAAATTCTAGAAATTTTGGAGTGTAAATGAGGTTATTAGGTATGTTAGATTCGTGGGAGAAATGAAGGAAGAAAAGCAAGGCACAATCGTGGCCTAGCAAATTTTGGTTCTGTCACAATCGTGGCAGAATCTATAGCACCCTACTCCCATCAGACATTTGTTCCTGTACATCTATCAAACATTCGAGCACATGCTCGGTGGAAGCAGTGCGCTAGAGCAATCACATCACTTATCTCATGGCATCATAAATTAAAACATAAATATCACGATATCTGAAAACCTAATTCCTTATTTTCATTTCATAAAACTGAATATACATTGTAGCATTATATACATCATCCTTATATACATTATCAAAGACCTATCAGAGTCTACAGCTCTATTTACAAACAATTTTACATGCTACATAAATGAGGAACTATACAAAAATCTATTTAATTCCTTCAGTCTTAATTGACCAACCCTTGAGCCATTTTTTCTATCTAAAAGTAGTATTAGATCTCTTCTAAGTTGTCTTAGAAGCTAAGTCTGCTCTCTCATACTTGAAAAGTCAATTTTGCAATTTTGATGAGTTTTGTAGACTCTGTGAACTACCCATCATCGATGGCTCATTCATAAAAATATCACATATAGTTCATGTTTCAAGTTCACAAATAATTCATGTCATCATATAGTGCATATCCTTTACTAATTATCAAATAACATCACATATCACCTTAATCACTTATTCACCTTTACATTTATAATAGTTCATACAATTCAATTCAATCATTTATGTAATGCATATTAAATTGTATGTGTAATGTTCATGAGACTCACTTTCATTTATTAGTTTGTTGTGACCGAGTGCCTTTTTTACTGTCCCGTATCTATTATGGATACCGGGCTCATTAATAACTGTCCCTTATCCGTTAGGGATACAAGGCTCATTACACATAGTGAGCCAGAGGCTCTTACCATATTTTGAGCTTTACGCCCTTTTTCACTGACGACTCCAGTCACAACTGCCTTTATGTTATCGTGCATTCATGTAGTGAAATGCATCATATGTATTCAATCATTCACTTGTCCTCAAATTTTCATATTCACATTCACATTCACCATCGAACCTTAGACCGACATTCAACAATTAAGTTGAGTATCATATATTCGGCCAAATTCACTTACAGTGAGCACTTTTAATATATTATTCATGCATCAAATGCCTCGGACATTCTATGTCTAGAATCAAAACATTCACATTACATAATAATTCAATTCATAATTTAAACAAAACAATAAATTAATGTGAGACCATCTAGGTTACTCACAGTTTGCTCCAAATAGCTATTGCCTCAATGTCCCGACAATGTCTAGATGTGGTCACTCTAATTGCTCTTTTACATTATGCAACACATACATATTTACATATTACTTATTTGCACATTCACAGGAATACCCAATCTGTGTTATGTATAATGCATGCTCAATGACAATCCCTGGTATATTTCCTTAATTCACATCTTATGATCATTCATACTTTATAACTTATATATCTATAATTTGAACTTAAGTTTAGACCTCAAATTTATAAGATTATTCTAAGTTCATCACTCAATCATTCACTAAAATTATTCTAGCATTATAAGATCACATAATATCCAATTTCTCTTTCATCTTCACTTATTACACATCATTCATCTCCTTTGAATCTCATTAGCATTCATAGGATCACTTTCTTTCTTATAACATCTCCAAATTTACAGATTTGAACACTCGATGTATAATAATTCACTCTTAAATTATATCCTTAATCATCACCCTAATCACATCACTCATTTAATAACATATTTCATCATCAAACTAAGTTCATTTCAAGCTTTATTCAAGCCTAAATACATGATAGGAAAGTAACTAACCATTTGTTGTTTCAAACCACACATAAAAGAAGCATGTTTGATGTTTAAACTATTCCTATGATCGTGGACAGCTTCCCATGATTGTGGGTTTCATTGGTAGAAACTTTCTGCACTCTTTAAGCATTCCTATGATCGTGGACCTATTCCTACAATCATGGGATGCTTCCATCCGAAAAGTTCCAACTAACTTCTTCCATTTTCCAGCTTTTTCAACCCCTACAAGTTACATCTAACATCTCTTATGCTTAGTCTATCATTTCTAGCTTAATTTTTCATAATTTCCTCTTCATTCTTACCCCCATTTTAGCTCAATATCCATCATAAACAAATCAAAATCTATGATTGATCATAAACATAAAAAATAGAACATTCATACATATACATTCATCATCAACTTTCTGCACACTTTTTACTCCATTTTCATCTTCATTTCACTTCTAACTATCACCCTAATTTACCTCATTTCAAGACACCAAACTACTTCTTCTCTTTAACTTTAAACTCATTTTAGTATATCTAATAACAACTATCAAACATTCACATGATCACACATTAAAAACAGAACATGTAAACATTATCCATGTAGAAAAATTTCTGCATTCTTTCTACACCATCATAATGTTCTTTGTATTTCTGAAGCATCTTTACAACAACTTATTAATCATTAATCTTCATATATACAAAAACAAGACATTTATATGCTCATTTCTTTACTCATGTTATAACATATGATCAACTCCATTTAACTCATCAATCTATCACTAACCATCATCATATATGTTTCATTCAACAAATCATGAAGATCATTAACATACTTGTTTAACTTCAAGATCTTAAAATCACAATTTAACTTTAGCTTCCAACATCACACGATCATCATCACTTAAAGAGGAATAAGCTAGGTTTTTGGTAATAAAGAGGAAGAAGACAACAAGAATGGGAGTAGCAAGTGAAGGATGATGACAAAGCTCAACGTTGAGGAAGGTTGGTGAGTGTCGTGGATGAAGAAAAATGAAGAAGATGATGAAGAGAGATTGACGAAGAGATAAGTTAAAATAACAAGAGAAAGACCAAAATAAAGTTGGTCTTCCAAGGAAGGATAATTGTGGGTGAGATGTGGCATGGCAAATGACACTTGTCACTTACCACTTGTCACTCCCCCATGGTCCCTATTAAGTCCTCCTTAATAACTAGTCCATTTGTCTCTAATTTCTAATTCAATTGTCTCCTAATTTTCTATGACATATGTCATTAAATCCTAATATCAGTCATCAATATTTCTACTATCATTCATCACTTATTTTTTATTACCATAAATCAATTATCTTGCCATTTTTCATTTTTTCTAGTCAAAAATTACTCAAAATCTTAGAAATTTCCTAAGATCGATACTTATACACAACAACTAAATTTTTAAGACATAAAATTTACAATTCACATCACAATCACAATAAAAATCAATTATACCTGGAAAATGTCAAATGAGTGCATGAACAGTCATTGTAATGTGTGCAATAATCAAATTCACGTGTATGTATACTATGTTATGCATGAGCATGAATTACATTTTCCTAATTCTCTCATTAATGACTCTCATATTGCTAGACCTCGTTTTCGGAGCCTAACTATCTGAATGTCATAAAAGCGTGAGCGTGTGTATTATCCTGTAGGGTTATTTCCATGAACTCTCATTAACCAAAGTCAGCTCATCTTCATTCTTATTACATCCCAAAAGTTTCCTATTATACAGATCAAGATATGCTTAAAAGCCAAAGTATACTCATAACTAAGTCATGCTCCTCTAATCGATTCCCTCACTTTCTTTCCATTAATCTTTTTCAAATCAACACCAAAGGCTACCAATTTTTTTTGGAGGGATA
>JANQAP020574731.1:0-30423 GCA_026874005.2 Erythroxylum coriaceum | reverse complement strand
TGCAATCCATGCAATTGTTGCATGAATCAAAGTGCATGCAACAAGATTCTTGACCTATCTTCCATCATATTGAGCATATACTATAACTCATCTAGTTTGGTGCTCAAATAACCCTTATACATTATTTCTTCTTCCATCTTTGTATGTTCTTAGAGATCAAGAAAGGGTTTGGTGTTTGTAACAACCTAAACAAGGAGAAGAAACAGGAAAGGAGGAGATACACATGGTAAAAAATTTACATTTCATGTTCTTTTATATATATCTTTGCATGCATGTTAGATCTTGTGGTTTCTGGGTTGTCATGGTGTTGGAATCTTGATTCCGACACTTCCGATGCATCCACATGCATGTGATGAATGCAACCATGGCTAACCTAACAATTTTGGTACTTAAGTGAATGTATTTGATGTTTTACTACTCTTAAGTTTTTGTATGAATGCTTAATTTACAATTATTTTTAATACAGTTATTGCTATATATTATAATTTTTATATTGTATTATCAATAAACATAATTTTTACATTATATTATCAATCAAGATTATATTATTTAGAAAAATTAAATTCAAAAAAATCAATAGATTATCAATAAAAAATTCGAGTGGGAAGTGAGAAGTGGTAGCTGAAAATATCATAAGTAAATTATTGAGGGAAAGCTATCTTCCGTAGGTAAATTACTGACGGAATGTTACATTCTGTAGGTAAATTACCGACAGAAAGTTATCTTTTTTAGGTAAATTATTGATGGAAGGCTATATTCTGTAGGTAAATTTGACAATGAAAATTGTTTATCCATCGCTAAAATTACTTACAAATATTGTAAATATGTCAATAAATTTACAAATGGAATATAGAATTCGTCGCTAACTTTACCTACGTAATATTGTAAATCCGTTGGGAAATTTAGCAATGGAATTATAATATCTATAGGTAATTTTAGCTATAGAAATTGTAATTCTCTTGGTAAATTTAATGATGGAAATTTTATTTCCATCAGTAATTTTAGCGACAGACATTTTAATTTCATTAGTAAATTCACCTACAGAAATTGTGATTCCGTCGATAAATTTAGCCACAGATTTACAATATTCGTCGCTAAATTTTACATATGGTTATTTCTCTTACGACTCTTTTCATCAGTAATTTCTGTCATCAATTTTGTTTGCAGACATAAAATCAGCATTTTCCATTAGTAATTTCCATCACTAAAACCAATTTTTCCTGTGGTGTGTATATATGGATGTTGCCTACATAATGACAAGAGTTTGACTTTACGTTAAATATTATTGGTAACGAATGAATAAATTGTTGCCTAAAAAATTCACTTTGTTTCCTTATAAAGACCTAAAGGTGTTGCAATATCTATTTAACTTTATTGTTATAGCTTTAAACTAATGTTTTGCCTTAGTCAAAACTTAAAGCAATATTTTTTATTTTGTTGCATGTAATTAGAAAATTATGTTGCCTTATACTTATTGCAGCGCCACTTCTTCTAACAATATGAATTATATTGCCTTAATAATAAACAATGATAATTGTATTTATAGCTACACTTTTTTTATTGCCTAAAGCATTTTTTGCTGTAGTTTTTAGTTACAAAATAAGCTAAAGGCATTTTTTACCTTATATATTCAGATGTATATAATAAAATTCATAATCATGATAGGATATTTTCATTTCTTGAAAACAAAGATCACTTTAATTCTATAAAATGATTAATATTTAAATCATAATAAAGCATGAATCTTAATTCGTACCTTATTCTAAAGGTTAATCACATTCTTGTCATATCTTTGGAATCATTTTCGAGATTGATCCATGTCAATGACCATATTCGCATAAGTGTTCAGCTTCTAATAGTATCCACATAATAGGTTAGAAGAACTTTGTAACTCTTATATAGAGGGTTAAGCTAGAAGTGCCAGCTCTATTAGAACTTAAGCTTATTTGCAATAAGTGTTGCACATTTTAGTAATTTAATAAAATTAAAATTTAATTTTTATTAAACTTTAATTAGAATTATAAATAATTCTAATTAAATACCAATTATCTCCAAACAAGATCCAATATCTCATATTGATCTTTATTGATTAAAAATCTCATATCAAACTTTACAATCAAGTCCAACTTGATCAAAATATATTTGTTCTCTTCAACTAGTTCTTTATCTGAGACTCATTAGGCTCCCAAATATATTAGCAATAGATATAACCCTAAAGCATATTTAAGATTAGATAATCATCTAATTAAACAATTTATATCCATAAAATCAAGATTGGCATCTAACAACACATCATGACCACCTAAATATTTAAGAATGTTAAAGTGGATTTAACTAACCTTTCCATGCATGATTTTTTCATATAATTTAATCCTTTAATCAAGTAATGTTTCGATTAGATAAGGAGCATGGAATTAATGTCTTCTCTATTTTGAGTCTAATCATATTAGTTCTCCACCATTAGTTATTAATTCAATTAATGACATTTATAAACTATTTACAAATGCCATTCCACCTTGGCCAAGGATTTCTCGAATCAATACTATTCAAGAACAATAGAACATTCTCCCTAATTGCATTAGGGTGATGAATCCTATCTTGATCACACAAATCTATATATAGTTCATAGTACATCTAATGACTACCAACTGAACTACCTATGATTAGAATAGGTCATAAGTAGTATCAAAACATAGAGATCCCTATATAAGATAACTTTGGAGACTTAAAGTCAAATGAACACTTATACAATCATCACAATGAGAATTTTCATAGACATACAAGTAATGCTCCAAATGGATTTCTCATATAGGGACAGTTCAGTGAACCTGTGCTCTAATAAGAACCCACATGGTTGTTTAAGTATCTTTATACTTTAGTCTATGAGATCTACTACTTCCTTCATAAGGAAAAACATAACGTGTGCTAGTTTTTTTACATTATATTAATGTACAATCTTAATAAAACAATGACTAGGAACAATTTAGAGATAATACATAAATACAATATGATTCTTTTAATTATACTGTCATCATAATTTCATTTGTAATGTATATTTATCTTATGGACTTTATCATATATATCTAAACATGTACAAGATAAAGAATGTCTTTAAATTATTGTCACTAAACTATAAACAATCGATTGGTTGTGACAAATAAACCAACAATCTCTTACTTGCACTAAGTCAAACGTTTAAGTATCTTATACCATATCACTATATGACAATCATGCTACTGCTAGGATAGTGGCTTAGCGAGAGAATTCTAAACGATTATCTATAGTGAGTACTTCCTTAAATTTTATAACTTTCATCTTAATTATCATCCTAATTAAGAAAAATTGCCTGAATACATCCTTGAATCTTTGACAAGACTTTAGTTCCTTTTACAATTGCATTATCTCTAATGTTCCACAGTATATTACTTTCTTAAACAATGTGAGGAACTATATCAAGTTCATTAAAGACCTTATTGATCTAATTAATCATTTCCACCAAATGAAAAATGTATTATGGTTTAATTAGCAGCCGTTGCTATATTGGAACCTTTTCAATCTTAAAATGATATTATTCTAAGTAAAATAAGCCTTAACTAGTATTTACTTCTAAAGTAAATATCCTTATCTCCTTGAAATTAAAATTCAATTCATACATAAAATGATGGTTATTTTTGATAGTTCATAAGTATCATACATCTTAAATACTAAACATCTTTAGTACATTATTTATTTACTTGGAATTAGAATAGGTAAATAACTTCCAATCTATCCTTATAGATCTAATTCCTATAGTTAAGTTGTTAACTTTTCATATCCAACAAGAGTTGTTCTTGGACAATTATATTTTCAACAATTGAAAATTAGAATTTTTGTTTCTCTATAAGCAATATATGTCTACATAATCCCTCTGAAGAGGACAACTGTTCTCACACTAACCTTCTTGTAGACATGATAATTCATAATCATATCCAAAACAAACTTTTTGAATTTATCATGAAAGTGAATCTTTCAATGTCTCATAGCCTTTTAACTATACATCAATTGTATCAATAAAGGCACTAGCTCCAATTGGATGTACTGTAATTAGATTTAAACTTTTCAAAGTTCATCTTTTTCCTACTACTTATCTTGAGAGCTATTCTTCTATAAGTATACCTTGAAATAAATAATGTTTACAATAGTTTTATAAGATTATACCCAACCTTTTGGATATCTCATAAACTTTTATTATGTAATTTAGTTCTAAACTTAATAGATGATATACGATTCAACTAATCTTTACATCCTTAAATCATTAACTTTAACTCTCTCAAAGGCTTAGTGTTTCATATCTAATATGAAATCTTGTTAATTGATTTAATTGGAACTATTGAAGATAAGTCATTATAATAGGCATCGCTATAGAAGAAATACTATTGTATTTACAATATCTCATGTTGTACTTTTCTCCATACGTATGCCCATACCCTTATGGAATGTTTTTGTAAAGGTATTCAACTGAGAATTTCATTCCCTATAGATAACCAAAAATTTAAAACTTACCACAATGATCTCATCAAAGTGTTTTAACATTCTTAATGCTTAATTTCTATTTAGATTTAATTAATTTGAACTTTTCAAAAGCTATAAATCATTATTTCATTTAATACATATAAGTATGTCATATAAATTCATTAGTAATTTAAAGAAATATAAGTATCATCCTTTTATAAATTTTTAATCCATTAAATACATCACATATATATATTTAGCATATCAATACCATCATCATCCTTTCATCAAAGATTGATTTGGTTATTCTTCAACTTAACAAGTTTCACAAGTTTCATATGATTCATAATCAAAAGGATACATATATCCTTGTATATAACTTTATGATTCTCATCATATTAATTTTAAAAACATGGCATAAAGTATAGTCTCAACATATGCAAACTATTTATTAAGCATTTATTGCCACTTATATTAAGCATAAATATCCTTTGATTAAACATATGCAAACTATTTATGTAAAGCTAGATCAAATACTTTTACACAATAATCTATTTCTTTTCATGCACTAAACATTGCAATAATTTTAAATCTAAATTTAGTATCAAATACTCATAAGCATGAACTAGAAATACATATAATCTCTATCATACCATGTATAGATAAGAAAATTGATGCAATTATTTTCTTCATATGACAACTATTATCATTCTATAGCAAATTCCTTTAATTGCAGTCCATAATTATGTTTTTGGTAGGCTAAATTGAATGAAAAAATTTCATCAAGGTATTATATCTTTCAGCTCTACTCTATACAACCTCTTGTATCTTGCTATCATGGTGTTCACATACATCTTACATGTTGTTGTCAAAATTTATGAGCCCATAGCTGATATGCTCCTCTATTGAAACAACTAGGCAGATTGTTTAGCGTCTCACAGTGGCCCTCCAGTCTATATCTAACCTAGTTGGAAAGTTCCGTGGAGCTAAGCCTATTGCCCTTTTAACGAAAAGCCTTAACTCAACATCAATAAATATAAACAGTGGATTTTTTTCAAATTATTTTATTAAAAATTTTGACAACATAACGGCTTCATTTTTTATATTTCCAAAATTTCCAATGCCCTTGAAAATGTTCAAAACACTTCTATAATCACACCAAATTCACCACCACAAATTTTGTACTTCAAGTCCGCTCATAAGAAATCTCAAATAATTAAATCGATTAATTTTAAAAAGCTAAAACATATTCATGCATTTAATTTAAAAACATTTTTGTACATGCATTCTTTACACAAAAATATATTCAAAACATATTCATAGATATGTAATATTTCCCAAAAAGTATTTAAAAGGCAAAAATACCTACACAGCAGCACATGATGAAGCTAATTACTCGTGAGTTGGAGTCCCTACTGCTGAAGCCCCTGAGCGTGAACTTAGGAAAATAAAAAATATAGCTGAGATAAATGAGCTCAGTGAGTGTTAGATTTTTTATTCAAATCATATTTAACAATTTAAACCTCCCTAAAAAGTTCATTTCATTTCATATAATACAATAATAATGTAAAACATATATGCTTCCTCAAACCAAATTAAAATAACTTTTAAAATAAATAATGGAGACATTATTATCTTTATAAATTTTCTTACACAACATAGCCCACCACTAATTTCTTTACCACACGGTACCCTAGGTATCAAGTCATGAAGCTAGTTTTGCATCGCTTCCCATCGACTAGTTAACCATTAATTATGGAGCTAGTTTTACATCAGTTACCCGCAATAAGTTAACCACTATAAATTGGCAGTTACGTAGCTAGTCCTACATCGCTTACCCATAACAATTTTGGCTAGCACTATATATAGCCAATATATGTAGAGGGCGACTCTTTGGTCTACTGACAGACAAAATATTATCCACTGTTAGTAACTGACGCCCCCAAGACACTGCCATGCACATTTTAAGGTACTCTAACTGGTAAATCTATAATACCATCAAGGCATGTCATAGGCTAAAAATTTATTCATATAAAACAATTAAAATACACTCACTGTTTTGTAAATTTATCACCAAGCACACTCAAGCATTTTGTGCCTCTCCTTTACCTACACAAATTGCATTTCGCTCAGGCATTTATTTCCAAATTTGGAAATAAGGCATTAAAACTATATTTTTGGTTTATTCGAATTCAAGGTTAGTATTTAATAATGTAACATATACACTGATCGTATTTCTACTTTAACTTTCGTAAGCTAATATATTGTTCTCCTTTGAAAATCTAACTTCGAAAATTACTTAAATACCATCTTTTACTCATTTTAACTTATAAATTTCCTTAAAACACTATCTCACCCAATTAATTCACTATATGGCCGAATATGTAATGCTATTAATGCTAAGTTTTTCTATTTGATTTTTCATAATAACAACCTTAAATTTTCAGCTTGTTTACACCATAACTATAATCAAACTTCAACAACTCACACCAACAATTACATTTCCTCTTAAGGTCGAATTGCCCTCACCACATGTATATATATTATCATTTCATTTTCTTTCTAATTTTTCAACATAGTTCACCTAAGATCCATGCCAAGAATAATCCAAACACGTTAAACTAAAAATTACAATTTTTCCAACAATTTACTAGCTTGGCCAAATTGATACACATCAATTATCCTTCCATTTTCTTAACATATCATATCACAAATACATGTTTTAAAACATATAACATTATTCAATTCACATAATATCATCCCCAACCATTTTGACCAAAAAAATTCTCAAACTTACATAAACTTCACCTAGTCCAACTTCATCATCTAAGCAACCAATCAATTTCATTTTTATTTTTAAGACACTAATTAGCTTCCTATAAATATGAATTGAAGTCCAAACACATAAAATGAAACCAAACCAAATTTTAATTACGAAACCCTAACCTTGACCAATTCTTTCAAGCTTGATCTCTTAGTTTACTTTCTTGCTTTCAACCCTTAAATGCTTCCAAGCTTATTATCTTCATGGCAAATCATAAACCACAATTTAATATAAATAAATCCATACCATTCAAAAACCCGTAAAACTAGTAGTTTAAGCTAAGAAAACTTACCACTTTTTCTTTCAATCTCTTGGGTAATTAATAAGCACATAGACTTGATCAAAATTTCTTCGAATCACAATCAAAATCCATTAAAACTAGTTACCCTCTTCTTTACCTTCTCTTTGGTCAAAATCCCACCTTAGTTTCTTTTCTTTTCCTTTTCTTTTTCACTCTCACGATTAACACACTAAAATCAAACAATTCATGACTAAATTTGCTTTTTATACTCATTTAGTGCATTACACATGTCATTTTTTCATTGGTCATCTCGAATGACTCACACCATGTAATTAATGATTCTTAACCTTTAAGAAATCCTCTAATTGTTCATTAAGTATGATTCATTAATCAACTAATGCCATTTTATAAAAAAAATGACCAAATTGCTCTTTGATGAATTTAATCACCAACTAACCAAATAAAATTCCAAAAATATTTCACAATCGTCTTATCATCAAATTGATAATGAAATACTCTAATTAGGATCAATACTTATTAATTGAATGTTTTTTAAAAAATTCATATGGGTTTAAAATCATCAATACTCATTATTTTCCAAAAGGGGCATTTTAATCCCAAACTTGCTGATTTCCTAAAATCCATTCGATTGGACTTATTTTTGATCTTTTTCAGTATCATTAGACTCCAATAACTACTCCGAATATTTTCAATTTTTCAGGGTTAAGTCTCCAAAAATCACTATTCAAGTAGAAATACTATTCGCCCAAATTCACTATCCATCTAAAAATACTATTCACTGAAAATATAAATTTATATTCAAACGAAAGGAAAAGTTTGGGTTTTACATTCGTCCTACCTTATAAAAATTTCTTCCTCGAAATTTAACTAAGAATACCTGTCTAAAATAGGTGGGTATGAAATGTACACATCTACTGCTCAGGCTCCTATCTAGCTTCCTCTACCGCATGATTTCTCCATAATATCTTAAACAAAGGGATGATCTTATTAAGCAGAACTTGTTCTCTATGGTTGAAGATTTGTATTGGTTCATCCTCAAAAGTCACATCTTTTAAGTTCACTAGTTGTTTTGTGATTATGTTTGAAGGGTCTGCTAGGTACTTGCGAAGCACAGATACATGGAAGATGTTGTGAATCCTCGCAAGCTCATCTGGTAGCTTCAATCGATACATCACTGATCTAATTCTTTCTGTGATCTCAAACAGTCCCATGTAACATGGACTTATCTTATTGTGTTTCCTAAACCTAAGTACACCTTTCCAAGGGAAATCTTTAGAAATAATATATTTCCAATTTCAAATTCAAGATCCCTACATTGATTATTCGTATAACTTTTCTGTCTATCCTGGGTTATCGTTAATCTATCCCGAATAACTTGAATTTTATCTGTTGTTACTTGTACAAGTTCGGGACTATCAGTTTCCTTTCACTGACCTCATCCTAACATGTTGGAGTTCTACATTTTCTTCTATGAAGTGCCTCATCAGGGGTCATGCCAGTGTTGGCCTAATAACTATTATTATACGTGAACTCTGTTAATGATAGGTGCATGTCCCAACTTCCCCTAAAGTCCATGACACAGGACCTAAGCGCATCCTCAAGTGTTTGGATAGTCTTAGAATAAGCTTATCCTCAAAACCAAACAATGCCTATTCACACCTAGAATAAGACTAACCACACATCCAAATAAACCTCAACTTCTGATTAGGGAACCTTAAATTTCATAATGAAGAAACCCTAAAAAACAAGTTGTTTTTGTTGTCGTTGGAGGAGATTCTGATGTCACCCACTCCTCGCCTGTGTTTCCTGCTAGTGCACTAATAATAATGGCCTCTCCTTAAGCTTATTCGCACTGCATGCTGCTGACCACAAGAAACCACATCATTGCCGCATGAACTTGCCATCGTAACCTCCAAAGCCCAGACGCCCTTCCCGCCCCAACTACTAAACAAGATGTTCCGCTTGAAGTTGCTCCAATAATGACTTTCCAGCTGCCAACAACTGCTTGCAATTCACACCAATGACAGTATAAACCCATCAATGCCACAAAACCATACCATAACTATTTGACAATTTTTCTACCAGAGCAATTCGTTTATAATATATGATGAATTTTTCATATATTGGTAATTGGAATTTGTCTAACAATTCTCATTTTTATTTGATTTGCATTTTAAGCCTTAATTTTAAATCAAATTAATTTAAATTTCTAATAAATATAAAAAATTTCTATTTAAGTTTAATTTTTCAAGCAGTTGAATTATTAAATTAAATTATTTATCAAATCAACATTTGGAATCAAGCAAAAGGTTTTTACAAGATTATCTTTCATAATTAGATTATCTCAGATAATTAATATAATGAGATTATATTAATTAAGATGACATCTTAATTTTAATATTATTTTAATTATTTTTTTTGATGTGATTAAGATTAATAATTATGTTGATTCCTACTTAAATTTTAGAAAAGTAGTTTCCATAATTAGAATTAATTATTTTCAATTAGTTTGAAATTAATTAATTAAACTCTTTAAAATTAAAAAATGTTTCTTAATTATATTTATTTATTTTAATTTTTTAAAAAGCTTTAATTGAAATTAATTATTTAAACTCTTTAAAATTAAAAAAATTTTCTTAATTATACTTATTTACTTTAATTTTTGAAAAGCTTTCATTTATTAATTAAGAAAAAGAGCTTTCTTTAATATTTTCAAAATGATTTTCCATCTTATTAAAGAAAGATTTTCTAATTAATTAAGAAGTTAATCTCTAAATAAATAATATAAATAACTTTCTTAACTAATAATTTTGGAAGTGATTTCCTTTAATATTAAAAAATAGTTTTCTAACAAAAGAAAAGTTATTTCTAATGAGAATAGAAATAGTTTTCTAATTGCATTAGAATGTGATTGTTTCTAAATTATAATAAGTAAGAAGCAAAACTTATTGAAAATTGTTTTCAATTAAACTTGTTTAAGGAGTCAAGATAATCGAAAATAATTTTCAATTGGATTTAAAAATTATTTTCAAAATAAAATTAAATTTCTATTTGAAATAGCAATTTAATTTATTTCAAAATCAATGGGTTTAATTTACTTCAATTATCCAAAGCGTTAGAAATATTATTTTAGAATATTAAGATCAACAACTAGAATCAAACGAAGCTTGATATTTTATGCATATAATTTGATTATAAATGCATAAGTTGCATACTTTATATATGTTTGATATTTATATATATTGAATGCATGTTAAATTGCATGTTATATATATGTGATATTATTACATGTTATTTTTTGTTTGATGACACGAACAAAATTAAATTCCTAATTAAAACATCAAGTATATGTTGAGAACATGATTGTCTCCTTCCATTGTTATAAGAAAGAATTAAAGTTCTGCTTATTGTTAGGCTTGTTGAGAAACTTAAGGCTGTTTTAACTTGAATATGTTTAGTCTTATAAACATGGGTCTTACTTAACTATATGTGATCTAGATGAGCAAAATCATGATCACATAAATTTAAAAGCAAGGCTAGGATTAACATATAAGATATGTTTTAGTAAGAGTTGTCACTTAACAGATCTAGGAGTGAAAAAGATGTGATTGAAAAAGTTGTTATCTGCCTAAGTTAAGTTTAATTGGATTGTTAAGCAAACTCAAGATTAACAAATTTTGAATGGGATCCTAGCTCATTAGAGGGATTAGAGTAATCTTTCCTAATAGTAATGACGGCTATTAGTTTGAATAAAATAGTGGAAGTAACAAAATATATGATTGAAGTCTTAATCTTATTTGGTTATCGTGGCATATAATCAATTACTCACTTTTCATACATTTATATTTTGTTCTGAGTGGAATTAACCTTGTTTAGTATAGTTAATACTAAGTGAACCAAATTTCTTGGACATAGGTTATGTTTGAGAAGAGTTCTCAAAGTTGGATAAAAAAAAGTTGTATGTCCATTATGTAATTTTGATGTTAATCCCTGTTAAGGATTTGGTAACAAAGTTTTAGAGATTTTTCTATATTATATAGATGAAAAAAAATATGAACATTTAAGTTAACTAATATCTCATAAAATTTAGTGAAAACATGTAAGATATATGTCAACATCATATATAATAGCAAGATGCAAGAGGTTATATAGAGTAAAGCTGAAAGGTATAGTACCTTGTTGGAATTGTTCCACTCAATTTAACTTACTGAAAGTATAAACATAAACATCAATTAAAGGCTTTGCTGTAGTATAATTATAGTTTTCATAAGAAGAAAATGATTGTGTAACTTTTGTTGTCTATACGTGATATGATAAAGATCATGTGTATTTCTAGTTCATGCTTATAAGAATATGATACTAAATTTAGATTAAACATTATTATAATGTTCGATTCTTGATAAAAAAAATTGATAAGTAAAAGTATTGATTTAATCTTATAAAAATAGTTTGTATCTATTGAATCAAAGAGATTTACACTTAATATAAGTGGAAAAAATACAAAGTTGGATAATCAAGACTATCCATTTATGCTATATTAGTTAAATCAATATAATAAGAATCATAAAGTTTCATACTAGGATACATGTATCCTTTTGATTATAAATCATATGGAACTTGTGAAACTTGTTGAAAGACAATCAAACTAACCGTTAGTGAAAAGATGATGATGGTGAATTATTAGATCTTGTCCTTGTGATGTGTTAGATGTGATATCAATTCATAAAAGGATGATACTTGTATTTCATTAGAATAAAAATAACTTAGTGTGATATAGTAATATGTATTAAATGAAATATTGATTTAAAAATTTTTGAAAAGTTCAAATTGTTTAAATCTAAGTAGAAATTAAGCATTAAGAATAATGAAGCACTTTAAGGAGATCAATATGGTAAGATAAAACTTTTTTTAGTTATATGTAGGGAAGGAGATTCTCTAATGAATATCTCCATAATTAAGTTCCATAAAAGTACGGATTTCAGTAAGGAAGAAAACATAATACGAGATAATGGATAATCTAACATTATTTCTTTTATAGTTATACCAACTATAATAACTTACCTTTAAAAGTTCCAATTAGACCAATTAATAAGATTGCATATTAGATATGGGATGATAAGACTTTGAAAGAGTCAAAGTTAATGATTTTAGGGATATGAAGCTTAATTGAAGAATATATTATCCACTAAGTTTAAAACTAAATTGGATAATAAAATGTTATGAGATATCCAAAAGATTAGCTATAATCTTACAGACCTATTGAACAAATTGTTTGTTTTAGTGCATACTTATAGGAGAATGACTCTCATGATAAGTAGTAAGAGTGATATAAAATTTGAAAATTTTAAATCTCATGACAATACATCCAATTAAAATTAGTATCTTTATTGATAAATTAGATGTATAGTTAAAAGGCAATGAGACATTCAAAGATTCACTTTCATGATGAATTCAAAGAGTTTGTTTTGGAAATGATTGTTAGTAGGAGTATGTAAAGACATTTTGCTAATAGAGAACAACAATTTATATTTTTAATTGTTGAAAATATAAATGTCCAATTATGACTCCTATTAGATATGAAAAGGTAACAACTTAATTATGGGAAGTAAATATGTAGAGATGGATTTGGAAGTTGTTTGCCCATTATAGTCTAACTAATTACATAGATAGTGTACTAAAGTTATTTAGAATTTAAAAGTTGATATTTGAGTTCAAAGTTAAATGGATATTAACTTTACAAGTGAATCTTGATTAAAGTATATTTTAATTAGAACAATATTATTCGGAGATTAGAAATCTTCCAATGTATCAATGGTTGTTAGTTAAGCCAAAATATATTTTTCATTTAATGGGAATGATTATTTAGGTCTATAAATTCTTTAATAAACTTGATATAGTTCTTTGTATTGTTCAATATAGTAATTTACTGTAGAACATTAGAACCTTTAGGCATGTAAAAGGGACTAAGGTCTCATCAAAGATCCAAATATGTATTTAGGCAGTTTCTCTTAATTATGATGATAACTGAGATGACAGTTTTAAGATTTGATTAAGTGCTCACTATAAAGAATCTTATAGAATTCTCTCACTAAACCACTACTCTAGTAGTAACATGATTGCCATATGGATATATGGTATAAGACACTTAAACGATTAGCTTAGTATAACTGGGAGATTATTAGTTTATGCCCTACAGCCAAGTAGTTAGTAGTAGTTTAGTAACAAAATAATTTAAAGACATTCTTTATCTTGTACATATTCAGATATATATGATAAAGTTTATGGGATAAATATATATTGAAAATGAAATTATGATTAGATTATAATTATGGAATTTATATTACATTTATGTATTATCTTTAAATTGTCCCTACTTATTATTTTATGAACATTAATAGAGCATAAAAAGACTAGTACACGTTATGTTTTTCCGTATGAAGGAAGTAGGTGATTGATAGCCTGTCACTAACTACCAAATAATAAATTCCTAACTACCAAACTATGCAGCAAATGGTAAGCTAAGGTCGAACCACAGAGAGTTGGGATCCAAATGCTATTTCAAATTTTGTAATAAAAGAAAACAAAACACCATAAAATGATGAAGGCAAGACAACTAATATGCAATGAATGTAAACAAAAAGACAAGCACAAAGCAAATCTAGAAAAGTCTAATAACAATGGTAAGGAAGTGGGCTGGAGATATCTTTGGGATTCTGGGATGTTCATTGATCCTTAAACCTAAATAAAAGGTACTCTCATCTTGGTGTTAGCCTATGGACTCGATTAAGCTCTCAACCCCTTAATTCCTCTAAATTAGGCAAAACTAATAAGCTCTAGAAATGCCCCCAATCTCCACTGTTCAATAGCAAAGATGCATTAGGTCCTATGAATCAACTAACTTAGGCCACCTACTCATAAGCTCAGAAGGTGTAACCAAAGGTATGGGATCCTAGATTAGTTGATTAAATATCCAGACAAATTCAACTAACCTATTGCTACTTCCAAGAATCACTATGGACTATTACATATTGTAGCACCCTAACTCTCATAAGGCATATTCCCGAACATACTATCGGTATTCGAGAATATACTCTAGGACAGTCAATTAAACATACTCATTGCAATATTTTTCAAACATCACACGCATATTTTGAAAAACCAATAATCATTAATGACCTATTTTATTCATAACAATTTCAATCACAGATGTCATAAATAATAAACACATCATCATAAATTCTAGTAATCATTTGGGTTTATTACAATTACAAAACACTTCCAGTCATAAAGTCATTATAGTTTACAATTCACATAAACACTATACATTTTTTGCGGAATGCAATTTCAAAATACACAAAGATTGTAGACATATGCAGGTGCAAACTAATCCTAACCTTTACCTCTTATTCGATTGCAGTAGCTAGACTCTAATTTGTCTACCTGGATATCTTGTTTGAGTCGGAAAGACAACGTTACAATTTTGGGGAGTTTTGCGAACTCAGTGAGCAGCCATCCTCGATGGTTCATATCACATAACACAACAATTCATGTAATCACATCATTCACAACACTTCACTAATCAACATATTGAATCAAATATCACTTTGTTCATTTATTTCATATTTCACATTCCGATTAATTCAAATCATTCACTATGATCATTTAAAACATAGATATCAAATATATATACAATGCTCATGAGACTCACTTTCAATTGTTACATTGTTGTAATCGAGTGTTTGAAACTATCTTATATCCATTGTGGATACCAGGCTCATTAATAACTGTCCCATATCTGTTAGGGATACCGAGCTCATTATACATAGTGAGTCTTTGGCTCTTAATCACTTTCTGAGTTTTAAACTCTTTTTTAGTGGCTACTCCAGTCACAACTGTCTTTATCTGATCATGCATTCATGTAGTGATGTGGAATGCAACACATTCACATATATTCATTCAATCACCTGTGTTCAATTTTCACATTCACATTCACATTTTTCATCAGATCGATGTCCTTGCTTATTCATATTCAATAAAGCACTTCTAATAAGTTCACATTCATCAAACTCCTCAGACTACTTATGTTTGGAATTAACACAATCACATTCACATCAGTAATAATGCAATACAAAAATTTAAACAGAACAATCATTTAAAGTAAGACCATCTAGGCCGACTCACAATACGCCCCAAATTAGCATTTACTTCCATAATCTAAAAGCGTATGGATGCTGACGTTCAATCTTGTGCATCAACTTCATGCAATACACACATTTTACACATATTACTAATTTGCACATTCTCATAAACATTCATTCATATACATATATATATATACGTAATGTATAATATATGCTCAATTTGACTATTCTGGGTATGTTTCCTTTAATCACATCTCTTGATCATTTAAGCAATATCATTTGTGTATATCAAGATTGCACTTAGGTTCATAGCTCAAAGAGCTTGGTTATTCTAATATCCCAATTCAATCCTTCATCATTTCTCTCCTAGCATTATATAATCTCATGATACGCAATTTGTCATTCATCTTTACTTAAAGTTATAGCCTTGATTTTCGCCCTAAGTAGATCACACATTTAATCAATAAATTCCTCATCATACTAGGTTCATTTCAAGCTTAATTCAAGCCTAAATGCATTAAAGGAAGTACTTAACCCTTTGTTGTTTCAAACATTACACAAAAGACCACTTTTTACTCCGTATGCTAGTCCACGATCGTGGGACACCTTCCCATAATTGTGACAGAAAACATAACAACTGGCCATGATCGTGGGGTGAGGGCCACGATCGTGACAGAACCTCTAATTTTTCAGGCTAGGATCGTAGGGTGAGGGCCATGATCGTGCCCTGCATTTTCTTCCTCCATTTTCACGAATTCAATACAAGTGTACTAACATCAATTTCACACCAAATTTTCCAATATTCACATCGATTTATGCAACTTTACTACATGCTAATTCAACTACCATATTAGTTGCATTAAATTCACAAAAATCTACTCCTTTAATTCATTGTCATTCACTTAACCTCATTTATTCTTGAAATCCCATCATGCATGCATATCTAACTTTCTCCTCGCTATATTCAAGACAGCTCATACAAAGTCAATCATTTCTACTTCATTCCCCTTTTTATTCTCTCCTCATTTCTATCTCAATATCAAGCATAAAGCAATTTGTAACTTGAGGTTCATCAATCATATATAAAACAGAACATATTATCTTCATATCCTAATTTACTAAATCCTTACTCCTTCCCATTCCAAGAGCATTAATAACACCTTTCTTAACTTAAATCTCCTATTTCGTTTTACCCTTAATTTGTAACCTAATTCATCCATAATTTAGCCTATACTCATAATCTTCATATTCTCAAAATAAGAACACAATACATATATATATTCATTCATCAATTTCCTACATTCATTATCACACAATAATAGAATATAATCACATCTCTTCTTTTTATTTGACTTTTAACACTCATTCAACCACCACTTTCATTATTAATCATCTCAAAATCACCTCCAGCATAACTCATACTTTATTACTCATCATAACATAAAAGCAAGGCATAACCCTACTTACTTTTCATCCATGCATCATCATATTTCAACTTCTTTTTTCATAATCATTCATCCTTTAATCTTTCATCATAAATGCTTTTTATTAAGAAATTCATGAGTAACATTAACACACTAAAATTAGAACCTAAGTCTCTTTACTTAATTACACCCACATTAAAACACATATAGATATATCCATGATCATGATCAACTAATTTCATTCATCATATTTGATTCATTTTCAACTACCCATAAAGATCAATGTATAACTTACTTGATAAAACTCCAAGCTTCTTCAAAATTTCGTTACCCTAGCTTCTTCCATGTATCACACGATCATTATCTCACCAAGGTTGAATAGATGGGTTTTACCAAGAAGAAAAGATAGCAAGGACTTTGAAGTATATAGTAATGGAAGAAAGCAAAGTCCAACGTTGATGCTTGGAGATGAGAGTGTCGTGAAAATGAAGAAGATGAAGAAAGGAAGCATGTGCCGTAAAATAAGAATAAAAGACAATAAAAATGTTAGTCTTTCATATGTAAGAATCGTGTGGAATGAGTGGTGAGTGGTAGTGACACTTGTCACTGCAAGAATCGTGTGGGATGAGCGGTGAGTGGTAATGACACTTATCACCTCTCTATGTTTCCATTTGCCCCCTTTTAAAAACTAGTTCATTTGTCTTCAATTTCTAATCCAATTGTCTCCTAATTTTCAATGAGACTTGTCATTAAATCCTAATGCCACTTTTCAGTAATTTCTACTGCCATTTGACACTAAATTCTACTACCATTTGTCACTGGTCTTGCCACTTAGCATTTTTCCTAGTCCAAAAATACTCATAATTATCATAAATTTCACCTATTTCATCAAAAATTCTAAATTAATATTATAGTTCATCAAATCGATTTTAAAGACATTTCATTCACTATTCACATTTTAATAACTTCAATAACAATCATTTATACTCGAAAAATGTCAACTAGGTGCATGTACAGTCATTGTAATGTGCACAGAAAATCAAATTTGCATATGTATGTATGCTACTATTATGCATGAACATGAAATGCATTTCCTAACTTTCTCAATAATATTTCTCATGTACGATATTCCAAGGTTCTATCCCTTAGTAGTAAAACAGGATGTTACACATATCATAAGCTCAACCTTAGCCTTCAGATTAGAAAGTTACCTAAAGGGTGATCAAACCTATAAGTAATTCCTAATTCATGACATTTATCCTAAATCCCAAACCAACCTAGATTTATAAGTACCAATTCAAGACAAATTCAACCTTATTTTCACAATTTACATCCCTTCACTCTTATAATATCTCCAAACTCCTAAGTGGTCTAGCCACACATGTTCATATTAAGCCAAATAGACATTAAATAAACAAAACTCATACTTACTCAAATAAAGCCAAGGCCAGAAATTATAAACGAATTACTAGAAACCAAACTTCAACACTAACTTAGTAGAAATAAAAACTCTTTAGGATAAAAAATAACTAATTATAACCCAAATTACAAAATATGAACTAATTGCATCAAAATGAAAATTCCAACACACATAACTTGCACACAAACCTAAATTAATTGATCCTAAACCTAAGAACATACGTAGATCCTAATTATTGAGCAGCAATTAATTAAAAGCATCATAAATAAACAAAAATCCATAACATAAACTATTAAACATTCAAATACCTAATAAATTCAGATATACAAAAACACATAAATAAACTCACATAACCAAGATTAAAATAGGAAATTGCAGGAATAAACATCCATTGATATATTACAAAGGTTCATTACAAAAATTCATGAGTTTCCACTATAAAATCCATCAAACATTCATTCTAAATATTCTAGCGCATGTAAAAATGTGATTAACACTAAGAAAGCTCTAAACTAATGGAATGAATAGACTAAGACATATGAAAATAAAGCATTGAAAATGAAATAAACTAGCTAAGCATAAGGAAAATAACTAAAACTTCTCTGCTCCTTCCTTCTCTCTTCTTCTTCTCTCTTCTTAAAGTTTCCAAAAGTAGCAAATTGTGTAGCCTCCCTCCTAGGCCATCCTCTCTTTCTTTATGTAGTATGGTCCATTTAGGGTAAAACCTAGGATTTTCCTATGCCTCAAAAGTCCAAAAAGCCCCTCAAAAACTTAATTTCAGAAGGCCATTGGCATTTGTCTGCACTCAAGCCACGATCGTGGCCTTTAGTGCACGATCGTGGCTAGTTTATTTGCTCTCTATCATGATCCTGGCTGACTCCCCATGATCGTAGCCCTGTGCTCAAGCTTCTGTTATGATCGTGTCTGACTCCCTACAATCATGGCCCTGTGATCAAGCTTCTGTCACAATCGTGGCATACTTACCATGATCGTGGCCTTGGGTTGTTTCCTAGGTCTTCTCCGATTCTCCTTCGAATGCCCTTGGTGGTTTCCTCTTCATGGATGGCTCTCCAATTTTGTCAAAGTTCTTCCTTTTAGCTTATATTTGTGTCGACTCCTTTAATCTATATGTAAACATAAGATGAACACAAATTGAATATTTAAACACAACAATAGGATTAAAAAGACATTGAAATGCATAAGAAAATATAAGATGATTCAATCCTATCAAATACCCCCACACTTAAACTATTACTTGTCCTCAAGCAATTTAAAAATAACCAAGATATTCTTTCAATTTGTTTTTAACGAAAATCAAGTATATGCAATCCTTTAAACTTCTACAAACTCAGATATCGAGCTACTTCATATATCATAATTTTTTCATTAATGCATATAAACAAAGTCAAAGGTAGACACCATTGTTCAAAGGTAAAATAAAACTAAGATGGATTTTCCTCACGATGTTCACTCATTTCACTCAAGTGTTTAAGGTCAGTGTTTCACTCAATACTCCCCCTAAGAGATTACCCTACCATAAACTTACAAATTCACCAATTTTCTAACACATAGATTACATGTTATCATGGATCAAAAAGGGTTTTTACTTAGGGTTGTAATGGGGTTTGGGTTAAGGTACGGCAAAAAGGTCAGAGGGTAACTCATAAGTATTAACAAAGTGCTAAGCAAGAAGGGACAACCAAACACAAATTTTGAGATATGCATAAAAATATCACGAACTACAACTACTCATCACTAACTAATGAGACTATATTTCCTTCAATAGTCGAAATAAGGACACTTTTAATCAATAGTACCAAAAAACAAAGATGCTTTTCTTTTTCTTTTTTTCTCTTTTTCTTTTTTTTTGAATGACATAAAAACAATAAGGAAATAATAGCAACACAATTCAATAAGTTATGAGTAAAAGTTCCTCTCGAACATTTTAGAATTGAGTAGAAAACAAAGTCCCTAAATCATATATATCAAATGCTCACTCATTACTTCATTAAACTTGTGCCAAGGTAAGGCTAATGGGTTTTTGGGTTTCAATGTAAGGTGATTAACTCAAAAGTAAACTAGGTTAAAGGCTCAAAGAAGTTGGCAAGGGAAAAATGGTTGGTGGTTTATTTAAGCTAAGGGTTCAAAACAAAGAAGGCCTTAATCATTTCCATAAAGCATGTATCTCGTAGTTTCAAATCAATTCAATGCAAGTTCTGAAGGTAATCTTCCTAGGGGAGCATCAGAAACAACAAAGAAACAGAATGACTATGAAATGCAGTCGTATAGGCTTAAAACCTCGCATGTGTTCATATGAAAATCCATTAAAATTTCATACATTACCTAATCACTCAAGTATCAAATTATTGACTGAGTTTATGCAACTAACTACTTAAATCAATCCATATAATTCACCTTCCACTCAAGCTGCCTAATTCAAATTCAAGCACACAACTTAATTCTCAGTCCAACTACTGACTGAATGGCATGGTTCAACATTCATCATAGCTCAAGTGCAAAAATACATAAATTTTAAACTGGCCTCACCCCTACATTTAAATGGGACATTATCCCCAATGTCTGAAAATCAATAAAAACATAAGGGGATGAGAACAGAAGGACTCCTCTAGATCAAAGAGGGCTCAATGACTTAAAAGTAGAATTCATAACTCTGGTCTTGCATTACTAAATACAAAATAGAAAAAAAGAAAATAAGGTACTCAAATGAAAGCAAACTGAAATAGTAAAGAACTAAAATGAAAAGAATAAGGTGGGGGTGCCTCCAAACAAGCGGTTGGTTAAGGTCACAAGCTCGACAGCTGTCAATTGATATTAATCAATGTATGTTAGAGCTTCAAGCTCCATCATTTCCATGTTGTTAATCTGAAATCCTTCAAAGTAAGGCTTGAGACGATGTCCATTTACTTTAAACTCTTTCCCTGTCTTGGCACTTCTGATCTCCACTACTCTATGAGGATATACCTAGGTAACATCAAAGGGAACTATCCATCAGGAGAGTAACTTACTTGGAAAGAGTCTGATGCGTGATTGCTATAAAAGTACTTTCTATCCCACCACGAATGTATTCTTAGAGATGCTACGATTATGGAATGCCTTAGTCTTCTCCTTATAAATATGGGCATTCTCGAATGCTTCATGTCATAACTCTTTGAGCTCTTGCAACTGTAATCATCTGTGGGCACCAGCCGCTTCTAACTCCATATTACACTTCTTGATTGCCCAATAATCCTTATGTTGTAGCTCCACTAGAAGGTGGCATGGCTTCTTAAAAATAGGCCTGAATGGTGATGTCTCTATTGGAGTTTTGTATGCAGTCCTGTATGCTTATAAGGCATCATTAAAGATCAAACTCCAATCCTTCTTGTTGGGATTAACCGCCTTCTCTAGGATGAACTTGATCTTTCAGTTGGACACCTCATCCTGAGCACTCATCTGAGGGTGATAAGTGATTGAGACTCGATGCATCACTTGATATTTCTTCAGGAGGGCCTCAATCACCAGTTGCAAAAGTGAATCCCCTTGTCGCTGATGATGGCTCGCAGGACTCCAAACTTGGAGAAAATGTTAGATTTTAAGAAATCTACAACCACTCAAGAATCGTCAGTTCAAGTAGCTTTTGCTTCCACCCATTTCAACACATAATCAACTACAAGCATAATGTATTGAAATCCAAACGAGGAAGGAAAGGGACCTATGAAGTCTTTATCCTAAACAACAATAATATCACAAATTAATATAGGGGTTTGAGGTATTTCCACACAGGAACCTAACGTACCTGTGTGTTAACAGTTGTCACAAGTCTTACAGAAATCATATTCATCTCAAAATAGAGATGGCTAGTAAAACCCACACTCTAGTACCTTGCGAGCAATCTGCTTTAGGCCAAAATGATCTCCACATATATAAGAGTGATAAAATGTCAAAATATAAAGAAATGCACTATCAGATATGCATCATCTGATGACTTGATTTGCACAAAATTGCCACATGTAAGGATCATCCTACATATAAAAGTTTGTTTGGCTCTTCATCCTTTCCTTTTATGCCTTGGTGAAATTTGTAGGAAATTTATGATAAACCATGAAATTTACTATATCAACATACTTAGGAGCTATCGACTGTACTATATGTAACTGCTCATATGGAAAATCATCATTGATATGGCCCATGTTAGCACTATGCTCTACTAAGCGGCTCAAATGATCTGCTACTCCGTGCTTCGAACCTCTCTTATCCTTTATCTCCACATTGAACACTTGAAGTAGGAGTATCCAATAGATGAGCCACAACTTTGCCTCCTTCTTCGCCAGTAGGTACTTTAAAGCTGCATGATCAGAATAAGCAGTAATCTTAATACCTAATAAATAAGACCTAAACTTATCCAAAGCAAAAACTACTGAAAGAAGCTCTTTTTCTGTGGTGGTGTAATTTGCTTCGGCGACATTTAAGGTCTTCGACGCATAATAAATAGCATGAGGGCTTCGCCCCACTCTCTGACCCAAAACTGCTCCAATGACATGGTTGGAGGCATCACATATAAGCTTAAATGGTAGACTCCAATCACGAGGTTGTAAGATGGGTGTAGTAACCAACTTCTCTTTTAGAGCATCGAACGCCTTCTTAGACTACTCATAAGAAACAATTTTTTCCTTCTAAAATAACCTACAAAATGGTTATGCAACCTTGGAAAAGTCCTGAATGAACTTACAATAAATCCCTTCATGGCCAAGAAAAGATCAAACTTCTCGCACAGAAGCGGGGTAAGGCAAATAAGAAACAAGGTCCATCTTGGCTCTATCAACCTCAATACCCTGAGCAGAATCCATATGTCCTAAAACTATTTATTGTTGAAACAAAAAATGATACTTTTCATGATTAAGAACTAGTTCAGTTTCATGACATCGCTTAAGTACCAAAATGAGGTGATCCAGGCATTGTTTAAATGAATCCTCGTGCACGGTAAAGTCATCTATGAAAACTTTAATGATTTTCTCAAGATACTCAGAAAAGATACTTACCATGCATCTTTGAAAGGTAGTAGGGGCGTCGCACAATTCAAAAGGCATCCTTCTGTAGGCAAAGGTGCCATACGAGTATGTGAAAGTCGTCTTCTCCTGGTCCTCCAGAGCAATAGCAACCTAAATATAACCTAAATAACCATTAAGAAAGCAATAGTAAGCACGACCAATAAGACATTCTAACATCTGATCAATAAAGGGTAGGGGAAAGTGATACTTTCTACTTATCGAGTTAAGCTTGCGATAATCCACGTAAACTCGCCATCCGTTCTGCACCTGATTTGGAACCATATTTCCTTTCTCATTCTCGACAACTATAATTCTTGACTTTTTGGAAACCACCTGCTAAGGGCTTATCCACTTACTATTAGAGATAGTCCTTCCTCAAGAAAAATCTTGTGCATGCATAAAGAAGGACCAATATCTTTAATATTCGCAATCGTCCATACCAATGTCATCTTATACTCCTTTAACACACTAATGAGCTTTCTTCTTACATCTTTATAAGATCACTGGATATGATAACTAAAAATGTTTTGTTGGAGCCTAGATAAGCGTTCTTGAGGTCAGTCGATAAGGGCTTTAATTCCACTTCTGGTGCTACCATAATAGAAGGTAGTGGCCGATTAGTACTAATGGGCAATTCTAAAAAGTGAGGGACATACCTGCCAAAAGGACTTGTGTCAAGTGCCCAAATTGCTTCCTTTTTTTTGGTAATTCAGTAAATTTATAAATAAATAAAAATGTATGTAGATCGAGAGCTTTCCAAAGATGGCAATCTCTTACCCCATCCTAAAAGAACTTTCAAGAAAGCATAAGGAACACAAAAACTGTTCCTCCAAGCCAAACAAACACAATAGCATGCCTAAACCACATCTAGTAACAAAAATGACCATATTAAGGACCATCTTACCATTAATACAACCATTTCCATATAAGAGTCTCAAGCAACAGAAAACTAATAGGCTTCTTACTAATCCTTCTCATTTGAGTAGTAAAGGCTCTCCTATTGATAAGTTGCCAAAGGATTTGGGACACCATGCACATTCTTCAATGCTTTTATAGGTTCAGCGATTACTGCATCTTATGCCTCTCTTGCTGACGAAGAGGGTGAGTTTTCTTTCATTTTCCTAAAGCTGTAGTGATAATCCATGCCTTGCATATATGCTCACATTGATATATATTGCTGATGAGTGAGATAAAATTTGCTTTCCCAAACCAACTAGCACACCTGCAAAATAAATATTAGAAGTAACAAAAAATCAAGCCAAAACCCTCTATTTTCCTTCTCTCAATGTTTGAGCTAACTTGTTCCATTACTTGGAAGATCACTTTAGTAATAATGCTCCCCACTTCCATGGCTGTATTTTTGAAGGTTCTAAGGTTTCTCTCGAACCATAAGTTGTACACAATAACGAAAAGTAGAACGATAAAAATGTTGAGGCCAATGTCTCTGAGGTTTTGAGGTTGGTTAAACCAAAGTAGAACGGATTGGAGGTTTAACAAGTTTGGAATGTTTATCTGAAAGTGACTGAGGCAGTGTAGCCACACTGATTTTGAGAAGGAACATTCAAAGAAGAGGTGGTTGGTAGACTCATTATCCAAGTAGTACAGGGAGCAATGATTAGGAATATAAGTATAAAGGAGCTGATCCCTTGTCTGTAGCTTATTAAGGAAAGCTAACCACAAGATAAAGGCATACCTTAGGTTGGAACCTTTATGCCACACTAATTTACGCCAAGGTATTTTCGGCAAAGGTGGTCTCATCAAAGAGTGTGTTGAAGCATTAATGTAAATTTTATTAGATTGGGACCAATTAAGTTTGTATATTAAAGGCTCGAGCACGAGAATGGTCTCAATTGTGGCACCTTGCTAGCACCACATATTGTCTCTAATAATATCTGCTACTTTTGCATTCATTGGAAATTCTGAACCAATGATAGCTCTAGGCATTGAGAGATCCTTGAGGATACCTCTAGGGTGCCAAGGGTCCTGCCATAAGAAAGTAGAAATTCCATTTCCTATCTTAAATCAAAAATGGTTCCCAATAATATTTCTAACCTGAATAAGTTTCCTCCTCCAACTCCAAGAACTATTATTAGTCGGTTGAGCACTCCAAAATTTTTTCCTTCTAAAAATAATAGATTGGACCCACTTTACCCATAAAGCTTCCTTATCATTGAAAAGAACCCAAATCCTTTTACCTTACAAGACATTGTTCCAAGTAGACAAATGTTTAATCCCCATACCACCCTCTGTTTTTGGTCTTCAAAGGTCACTCCACTTGACTTTTATATAAGTTTTACAAATTGCTTCCTTTAGGTCCTCTCCCAATTCGAACATGCTTCGCTAATATCCAGACATCTTTTGCTCCAGTTGGGTAGTCAAAGCTACCTCTAAAGGATCACCTGTAGAAAGAAGAGACCATTGCTCCACCAAAGAGTCAAGAATATCTACCTTAGCGATCGACTCATAATCTAATGGATAATACATGGCATCAAAGATATTGAAATGAATGACCTCGCCATCAAACTCCATAGTCAACACCCTGCTGTATATATTGATTTTTATCCGAGATGTCTTCAAGAATGGCCTTCCTAACAAAAATGTTGAACGGCTCAAAGATCCCTCATCTTTATATATCTAATACATAAAAATCTGCAGGGAAAACAAGCTCATTACCCTGCACAAAAACATCCTCGATAACCCCCTCAGGGTCTGTGTTAGATCTATCAGCTAATTGAATGATAAACACAGTTGTCCTTTAATGAACCAAGATTAAGAGCTTTCAAAATAGACAAAGGCATAACATTTATCTAATCTCCTAAATCTAACATACATCTCTCATACCTCATATTACCGATCTTACAAGGAATGGTAAAAATTCCTGGATCCTTGCACTTGGGGCTAGCTTCCTTTGTAAGACTGCTAATACATTGCCCCCTACACTGATCTTCTTATCTCTCCTCAGTTTCTGCTTGTTGGTGCACAGCTCCTTCAAAAATTTAACATATCACGAAACTTGCTTAATTGCTTCCAAAAGAGGGATATTCACTTCCACCTTGCGAAAGACCTTCAATATTTCCTTTTCTGTCTCATGTTACTTATTCTTTACTAACGTGCTTAGAAATGAAAGAGAAGGTAAATCGTTGACAATAGGGTGTGAAGTACTTACCTGAGGATGGTGATCCTCCTTCTTCTTTGTTAGATTAGTTTCTTCCTCTCATTCTTTCTCCTTCCCCTTCCTTGGCCCTTGTACCTCCTTGTTGCTTCTCAAAATAATGGCACAAGCATCTTCTCTTGTGTTCCTTTCAAGTTGACTAGGAAACCTTGTGAAACTTTGGGCCTACTTCCCTACGACATCAGTTAACTAACTGACCTGATTTTCCAAATTCTTCAAATCACTCCTCGCTTCCTGCTGAAATTAAACAGTCATAGGCACTATGATCTTAACAATTTCCTTTAAGGACATACTTGTTGTTGTGGTGGTTGTGGAGGCGGTGGCCTTGGCTAAAACTGTGGTTGATTCTGTTGGAAACCTAACGATGTATAAAATCCTTACTGCTGCTACTATTGATAATTAGGTTGGCATGTATTAAAACCGCCCTTTGCTGTGGGTTCCCATATCTGAAGTTGGGATGATCCTTCCACCCCTGATTGTATGTGGGGAAAAAAGGGTCATACCTCTTGTGTTATGCCAACTGTGTTGACATGCTGCTCATCCTGCAAGGAAGGGCATGCATCTGTAAGATGGTTAGCTAATGTATAAATACCAAATATCTTAGTGAGCCCCTTTCCTATCACTGCTTGCTGCACTAAAGAAGTCAGATTTGCAACTTGCTGCTCTAACTTAGAGATGGAGACCTCCTTCACCTGCTTTGTCGAAGAGGAAACATTACTACGATTGCCTCGATATTGGGAATTTGATGCCATTATTGCTATCAAGTTCCTAGCATCCTCCAATGTCCTATTCACCAAGGCTCTACCACTTGCAGCATCTATCATATTCCTGTCTAAAGGAATCAACCCTTCCTATAAATATTAAATTAATAATTGGTCACTTATTTAATGGTTTGGATAGCTATTGCAGAGCTTCTTGAAATGCTCCCAATACTCATGCAAGGACTCCCTTGTGTCTTGTCGAATGCCACATATCTCCTTCCTGATCTTAGTGGCTCTTGAGGTAGGGAAGTATTTCTCTAGAAATGCCTACTGCATTTGTTCCCATATGTTGACTGAGCCAACGGGCAAGTCATATAACCACTTATTGGCTACATTTTCTAAGGCAAAGGGAAATGTCTCTAGCTTGAGTTGCTCCACTAAGACTCCCGCTGGCTTCATACTTGAGCATGCGAAGTGAAACTCCTTCAGGAACTTGTGGGATTACTGATGTGGCCTGATCCTAGTGAGCTGGTGCCACAAAAACATGTAAAAGTAGGTAATGCATGTATTAGTCTAGGTTAATTTCAACTTCCGGCTCATTATCTGGATAATTGATACAATGCAGATTAGGGATGAAAGAAGGAGCTACAAGCTCCTTTAAGGTGTGCTAATAATGTTCCATAATCTCCTTTGTTTCATCTAAACTCTCATCATCATCTTCTTCAAAGGATAAGGAACGACCACTCTCGGGAAGATTTGTATGGATTCCTCTTTCTGATAAAATCTGGTGCGACCTACAATAGGAGAAAAAAAGAAAGGGGTAAGCGGAGAAAGTAATGAACTTCTATTTTCCTTAGCAAATTTACACAAACGAATGTGTTTTGAGGAACTGTAGGACATGCAAACCAATTAAAAAATGAAAAAGATCAGCAAAAACAAAAATAAAAACAACATAAGAAACAACAATTAACATACGATAACTCCCCAACAATGGCGCCAAAAATTTGATAACTTGTTGTGAACTACTAGATAATAAATTCCTAACTACCAAACTGTGCAGTAAATGATGAGCTAGGGTCGAACCATAGAGAGCTAGGATGCAAATGCTATTTCAAATGTTGTAACAAAAGAAAACAAAACACTCTGAAATGATGAAGATGAGACATCTAATATTCAATTAGCGTAACCAAAAAGATAAGCAAAAAGTAAATTTAGAAAAGTCTAATAACAATGGTAAGGAAGTGGGCTGGAGATATCTTTGGGATTCCAGGATGTTCGTTAATCTTTAAACCTAAATAAAAGGTACTCTTATCATAATGTTAGCCTATGGACTCGATTAAGCTCTCAAACCCTTAATTTCTCTAAAATAGGCAAAACTAATAAGCTCTAGAAATGCCCCTAATCTCCACTATAACCTAAAAGAGGCTTGTTTGCAAGGTTACACGTGCTAAGTTTTACTATTTATAACCTTGGTAAATTCTGCAAGCGCATAGGTCATTCGCATAGTACCTAAGGTATCGATCCCACGAAAAAGGCCAACTAGTCCTAAATATAAGGTCGCTCTAAACTATAATAATTCTAAACAATTAACAAAGGCAAAAATTAAATCAATCAATAATCAAATATGAGAATTTAAAGTGCATAAAAGTCACAAAATATCAACTCACACAACAATTTGAAATCAACCTAGAAATAGCCAAGTGAGAGAAAGAGGGATTTAATTCGAAACTAAAGAAAATCTAACCAATTATGTAATTTTCGACTTAACGGGCCTAGACGATCTTAGGGTGAATTACTCTCTCTCGAGTTATAATTCTTAAACCAAATTGATGATCCCTAATTTAAATTATGGAATCGCGATCTATCGATTCATGATTAACACAAAACCTAAATTAGTTCTAAGTTGTCTAAAACCTACAAGGAATCTATACTTGATCTCTCGTTACACGATTCTACCGGTTTGATTCAATTCTCTACCTATCGGTTCACCTAACGCTCGTTAGCCCAAATTGATGATTTTTACCTAGCTCACCCTCTCAGTTTATCGCGAAGTTATTAAGAACAGAATTTGAATCACAATTAGTTCGAAAGAAACACAATCAAATAAACTTTATTAATCTCAAGAACTAAAAAACCCAAAGGTGAGTATAGACAGTAGATCAATACTCAACAACATTATTTCCAATGAATATCCCAATTCCATACATCCATAAAATCGAAATAAAAATAAGAAATACTGTCAGAGTGGATCTTAGAGGCAACGACTGCGAGAAACCACCTGTTCCAGGAAGTACTTTGCATCAAACTTATCTCCGTGTCTCTCTTCCTTCGTCTTCTTCCTCAATCTCTTGATCTCTCTCTAACACTACAAGAAAACAGTCATTTAGTGATAGAAAATACCGACGAAAAAGATAAATATTCCTTCGGTATTCAATATTACCGACGGAATATATCGACTAATAAAAACGTCGTAGATTCGGCCGTAGCTAACTTTACTGACGGTAAAGAAATTTCCATCGGTAAATTTAGCATTGGAAAATAAGTTACCGTTAGTAATTTTAATGAAAATTTGCCAACCGTCACAATTTTTTCTTTCGTAAATTACCGACAGGCTAAAAGTTTCCAACGCTAAATTTACCAACTGTAAGTTCCTTAACCGTATGTAAATTTAGCATCGGAATGTTTAATACCGTTAGTAACTTCACCGACGGTAACAAGTTTTCCATCGGTAAATAAGTTTAACCATTACCGACGGAATTTGTTCTCCTTCGGTCTATATTATAAATATGTACCGACGGAATTATTGATGTTCTGTCTGTAAAGTTATTGATTAAATTTTTTTCATTATATTTAAATTATAACAGTCAGAAAATTTTAATAATTAAATATTTATAATATATATTTAATTTGGTTAAATAGAAATTTTGATTAATGATTAAA
>JANQAP020574578.1:0-14290 GCA_026874005.2 Erythroxylum coriaceum | reverse complement strand
ATGGCTGCACCTTTTTACATTTTATGGGAGATATGGAAGGCTCGGAATAGATTCTTTTTTCAGCAAGAAAAAAGCTCGTTGTCACACATAAAGCTAGCTGTCAAGGATCACTTAGTAAGGATGTTACGTGTTGAAAACTTTAAGGTAAAGTCTGAAGTTGAATTCCAAAAAATTGAGATGTTGTATGGTGTGAAATTGTTACACCAAGGCTCACGTTTGGTTCGCTGTGTGAATTGGAAGTCGAAACCGAATTTTGATATAGTTTTAAACACGGATGGATCAGCCTTGGGATCGCCAGGTCCATCTAGTTATGGTTATATCATTCGTAATGCTAGAGGAAGATTTATTTTTGGAGAGGCGAGATTCATAGGCATCAGGACTAGCTTCGGGGCAGAGGTTACTAGACTTTTACATGGGGTGCAAAGGTGTGAAGAGTTAGGACTTCAAAATGTGCTTATTCAAACTGATAGTAGCGTCCTTGCCCTACTCCTACAACAACAACAAAATTATCCTTGACGATATTTGTTGGTCTTGCAGGAGATTTCAAACATTATGGGGAGATGTTATTATAGCATTATTCATGTCTTCCGGGAGACCAATGCCCTTGCGGACTGCCTGGCATGCATTGGCTCCTCTAGCTCATCTAGGGTTTTCTAGGATGTTTTTGCATTGCCATCTACTATGAGAGGGTTGTTGGTTTTAGATCAGCAATCCTTTCCTTACTTGAGAGTTTCATAGATGTTTTCCATTATTGGGTAAGTCTTAAGCACTACCTTTGTACCCTTTTTATTTTACCATTAATAAATCGAGTTTCATCCCCATCAGGTTCCGCCCTGGTTAAAAAAAAGAAAGAATAATAAAGAGAACAAGATAAATGGATGAATTAAGAGAACAAGATAAATGGATGAATTGTCACGGTTTTTTCATATTGGTCCTCTTGATTAAGTATCAGTAAAATCTTATTTTTCTCTAAGATTGTTTCTCCTATATGTGTTGTTAAGTCTCCTCTACCTATCCTCCTAAAAATCTTTTCTTTCTCTTTTCTTTTTTGTGTTTTTATTATAACTTAGTTATCTGGAGTAAAAGGTACTTATTTCATTCATATTTTGTTTCTAGGTCATAACTCAATTATTTGGAGTAACGAAATGAATTTAGACAAGTTTGAAGTGATTTGGAGCTATTTTAACTAGTTTATAAATATGGAGAACAAGAACACAACCTAGTACATGCACATGTAATTACATGTGTACTTTATTATTTCTAAATTTTAGCAGTCATGTTTTGTCATGACCAAAATAAGCACGTGACTAGCACATAAAACCCAAATGTTGAAGCCCTCATAAGTCTAACAACTAATGATAGAAATAAATAAAAAATCTTAAAATAAATGATAACACAGGCATACTAATATGCATTTAATTGTTGATAAATTTAATCCTTTACACTTAGTGATTAATGCTTTCAAATGCTTAAGACATTCACTTTAGTTCCTATTTAGTTTTAGGTACAATTCGCAAGCAAAAGAGCTAAAATGAGTCAAAAGCACAATATTTAAGTCATCTTTTTAAAATTCACAATCACTTGTCTTCATGTAATAAGAAGAAGAAGAATTAGAGAAAAGAACAGACAAGAAAAAGAAGTGTATATGGTGTATTGCAAGTCACAGCCATAAGTCATGGTCGTGACTAATCAATCATCACTCATGGTCATGTAATGTATCTCACACCCATGAAAAATTTTTCATGGGTGTGAAACTCTATGCACGTCTATACAAGGATATGTCACAGCCATGAGCCTCGTTGAGGCCATTCAAGGCCATGACTTAATCATGCACGCTCATGAGTGTTTTGTCACCTGTCCTAAAAACCTAATTTTCACTATAAATAGAATATGTTGTAATGGAAAAAAGGGATATTTAGCATTTTTAGCTTTTCAAGAATAGGAGAGTCGATAGCGAGCTACCATGCTTAGAGACCCATGGAGAAGATGGCAAGCTAAGCTTCCCAACACCGATTTAAAGTTGAAATCAATGCCTAAGTCACAGTTAAGCATATTTTCTCTTTATTTAATGTTCAATCTTTGCTTAAGGATTGTTATCGTTGTTCTATGTTGAATGATTCGGGTATTATAAAGATGATCTTAATGCATTCAATGCATTTTTTGTTACGACCACATTTTTATAATCTTTAATATAATTCGTAATCGTTATGTCTGAGCTTCAGTTATAGTAACTAATGACCTATAATCATTAGGAACAACGTAACTTAGGTTAGATAATTCGAGCTTGTGTATTTACTACCTATATTGATCTATTTTCTATTTTGTAATGTGACTGCATAATTAAATCTGGAGAGCTTGTTATAAGTTATTCGATAGTTAGGTTTAATTAAAGAGCTCATTTTAATTAAACATGATCTAAGGGAAAACGAGGATTGGTAGAACATGTTTCTCCACAATCAATAGTTCTAGGAGAGTTGTGAAAGCATTATAACAATGAAATGTGTTTAATAATGTTTAGGCCAAGATTGATCCAAGAATTAGGTTTTACACATATTCAAAACTTTTATTGTTTTCGACTGTTTGATATAATTTGCTCTCATTAGTTTAATTTTATTTTGTTTTCTCGACTGCATTAACTCAAAACCCTCCTCTTATTTCCTTAACATCAATTATCTCCATTACAAGAATTAACCGAACATTCCTTATGGATACGATCCGAACTCACCATATTTACAAATTCTAATGTGTAAAGTTAGGTAAATTATCAGTGCACTCGACACGAGCTGTCAAATTTT
This sequence comes from Erythroxylum coriaceum, assembly GCA_026874005.2. NCBI lineage: Eukaryota > Viridiplantae > Streptophyta > Magnoliopsida > Malpighiales > Erythroxylaceae > Erythroxylum > Erythroxylum coriaceum. The sequence goes on along the minus strand of JANQAP020574578.1, from coordinate 11,495 downwards.
GGTGTCGTTGTTAGGGAGTGTAGTGTTTTAATTTTTTATTTTTATTGATGTTTTATGTATATATATATATTTATAATCATTTATTTTAGTTATTTTCTAATTTTTATACATTTCTTAGTATTGGTGTATGATAATGACTAGATCTCCTTATGGAGAACTTGTATAATTTGATCTGGAGATCAGGAGGACATTGTGCAGGTTATAAAGGGAAGCAAGAACAACCCCAAAATTAGAACCAGAACTTGAATTCAAAGAAACAATGGCAAAGCTGAGAAAGGTGAGGGAGTTGGTGATGCCAGACTTAACCCAAAGGCCTTTATGCATTACATTTCCTAATTTTGCTTAGCATGTTACTTTTTTGAACTTAAGTCTGGGTGAATACATTTGTTGCCTAATTTTCATGGTCTTGTAGGTGAGGATGTGCATAAGCATCTCAAGGAACTCGATGTAGTCTGTCTAAGTATGAAGCCTCCAGGGTGATAGACGAGCAAAGGATTGGTTGTTTGATCTACCTGCTAGGAGTGTGAAAACTTGGATAGCGATGAAGAGGGTGTTTTTGGAAAAACATTTTCCACCTTCGAAGACAACAAATATACAGAAGGATATCTGTGGCATAAAGCAATATAACGGAGAGTCCCTTTTTGAGTAATCTGAATGCTTCAAAAAGTTATGTGCTAGTTGTCTGCACCATAACATTCTAGAGCATTTTCTTATCCAGTATTTCTGTGAAGGATTGCTACTGATAGAGAGGAGTTTAGTTAATGTGACAAATGGTTGGGCACTATGCGAGAAAGCTCCCATCAAAGCCAAGATTTTAATTGAACATATGGCTTCTAATACTTAACAATTTGGCATTTGCAATGATGTTTACCATGTAAAAGAGGTAAGTACTTCATCTATCAAACATCATTTAGATGAGCAAACATCCTTTGTTCAAAAAATTACAGATGAACAGGCTTATGTAAAGGCATGTGAAATATACTCACATACAAGCCATCTGACCAATGAATGCCTAACATTACAAGAAACAAAAACGACATTGATCAAATGAATTCTCCTCTTTGAAGAGTTTGACTTAGAGATAAGAGATAAGAAGGGGGCAAAAAATGTGGTTGTCGATCTCCTCAGTCACACGATCAGGAAGGAAGATGACATCCCTCTAAGAGAGACATTTTTCCACCAAATTGACACCTCCATGCCATATAGATATTGTAAATTTCTTAGTTACTAACAAATTACTTATTGGTTTGTCAACGGCTTAGAGGGATAAGTTGAAGCACGAAGTGAAGTACTACATTTGGGATGATCCGTATCTATAGAGGCACTGTGCAGATCAAATTATAAGGACGTGTGTGCTTGAAAGTGAAACACCTTCGATCTTAGCCTTCTGCCATTCGTATGCATATGAAGGACACTTTGGAGTAAAGAGGATGGCTCATAAAGTTTTAGAGAGTGGCTTCTACTTACCCTCATTGTTCAAGGATGCATACATCTTTTGCAAATCATGTGACAGATGCTAACGGTAAGGTAACTTGTCCTATAAGGATCAAATGCCATAAACTCATGTTCTTTTCTATGAAATTTTCTTTGTTTAGGGTATTAACTTTATAAGATCTTTCCCTCCATCTTTTGGTTTTAATTATATATTGCTTATAGTAAATTATGTTTCCAAATAGATGGAAGTTAAAGCCACTAGAACTAATGATGCCAAAGTTATCGCAGATTTTGTTAAAGCTAACATCCTTTCTAGGTTCGGGATACTAAAGGCAATCATTAGTGACAGATTTGCAATAAGGTGATTGAAAGACTATTCAAGAAATATGACATCATGCACAAGGTTTCCACCTCTTACCATCTCCAAACAAATGGCTAAGATAAAGTGTCAAATCGAGAAATCAAGTCAATCCTGGAGAAGATCGTTCAGCCCAATAGAAAGGATTGGAGTGTAAGGTTAGAAGATGCACTATGGGCTTATAAGACGACTTATAAAACACCAATCCAAATGTCTTTATATAGACTAGTGTTTGGGAAGCCATGTCACATTCCAATGGAGTCGCAATATAAGGCATACTGGGTTATAAAACGGTGCAATATGAATCTGATGATATAGAAGTGCTTAGGAAGTTGCAATTACAATAGTTAGCGGGGATGCTAAATGACTCCTATCAGAATGCGATGATATATAAGGAAATGACAAAGGCTTTTCATGACAAGATGATTTTAAGGAAAAGCTTTGTTTTGGTTCAAAAAGTTCTTCTCTATCACGCCAAGTTGAAATTATTTCTAAGAAAGTTATGTTCCTAATGGGTTGGTCCGATTGTTGTTACTCATGTCTTTCCTTTTGAAGCAGTAGAGATACGAAGTTTAAAAATCAACAATACATTTAAAGTGAATGGTCATCACCTGAAGATGTATTATGAAGGCTTCCAAACAGAGGATATGGAAGTATTGATGCTTGAAGATGCAAATAGCGCCACTTGATGAGGGTAACATGGAGTCAAGCCAACGATAATAAAAAAAGGTGTTTATTTTTATTTACATTCTCGCATTAGTTGTTTTCGTTAAATGCTTCATTTCTTATATTTAATATTACATTAAGGACAATGTAAGTTTTAGGTTTGGGGGTGGGAATCTTAGTTTTTATAGATGATTTTAAGCTTAATTTTTGTTTACGTGGCTTCTTAGGTGTTTTCAAAATCAAACAAATAAACAAACATTTTCTCTTTTTCTATTGATTTTAAGACTATATAGTCATAATTAGATAGTGAATTGACTAGAAGAATCCATGGCAACTTGAGCATGTACTTTTACTCTTATGATTGGTTAATAGGCATTATCTTTAGAAGAGTAGTGACTAGTGGTAGACACAAGCCACTGAGATTTTGAGCCTTTATAGACTAACACATCCATATCAGTCTCATTGTTTTTTATTTATATGTGACCTTCATGACATATACATCCTGACTTTACTTTGATTTTCTATTCAACACCATATTATTATCACATGAATTAACATGGAAATGATATAGGCATTCTTTGTTTCATAAGCTACATTAGCTAAATAGCTTACCATTAATATGATTTTTCCTTTGTTAAGCCTCCTTTAGCTTTAATTACCTTTTCTTTTTGTGCCAACCATATTACATGCTTTAAACTTAACCAAATGTCCTACCCAAGCCTTAAAGCTAATGGAGCATTTGTTGATTATTGATGATTGTGGATGTATAAGAGTATAGGTGTGGGGGTATGCATATGTATGGGATGGTTATAATTATTGAGATGGTATTTTATGTCATATCAAAGAAATTCCCATGTTGATGGTAGCTTATTTCAATTTTATTAAAAATAGAAAAGAAAAAGAAAAATGTTTAAATAAAAATACCAATGAGGAATTGTAATTGTTTGGAAAAGTTATTCATGATTAGTTTCTCCACCTAAAGTTGTATGGAATGGGTAACTTAAGTATAATACATATGAGGTAGATTTTCCTTTGAAGGATCATTCATTATAGTTTTAATGTATTGTTGTCATCAATTTTTATGAGTTATCCCTTCTAATTGGTTAGCTTCATGTGGTTTATGGTGTGAGATCTTGAATTTAAGCTATGAAACATAGTTGGTGCATTCATAATAACTGATGGTAAACTAGTTTTGAATGAATTTTAGCTTGTGCGCTTAATGTTGCATTGAGTGTTACTTTTGCTTCACTAGCTTTGATGACTTTTATTCTACAATACACAAATACATCTTACCTTTCCCTTGCCCACATTACAACCTTAGAAAAGTCTGTTGATTCATAATTATGCATATGAATCTTAGTGGTAGAGAAATGAAATGATATGTAAAGTTGTGGAATGTCATGATCATGAATGGTGTTTGAATTTATCTATAGATCTATCTTATTTAAACACATTTTTTCCAATCCTACCTCTAGATAGCTCAGTTTCTAATGTTAATGAATGTTAATTGATTAAGAGTAGAAGCGTTGAATTTTGAGCTCTTTTTATGATTTTGGAAGTTATTTCTCTTTGCTTATGATTATCTATTCTTGGGAAAAATGTAAAATGAGTAAGTGTTTTGGTTTGTGAATTTGATTTCGTTGATTTGCCTAAGGACGGTAAAAAGCTAAGTGTGGGGAACTTGATATGTGCTTAATTTTTGATACATTTAATCCATTACACTTAGTGATTAATGCTTTCAAATGCTTAAGACATTCACTTTAATTCCTATTTGGTTTTAGGTACAATTCAAAAGAAAAAGAGCTAAACTGACTCAAAAGCACAATCTTTGTGTTGTCTTCTTAAGATTCACACTCACTTGTCTTCATAAAACAAGAAAAAGAAGGATTAGAGGGAAGAAGAGTCAAGAAAATGAAATGTATATCGTGTATTGCAAGTCACAACCATCACTTAATTTTTCATGGCCATGACTCATCAATCATCACTCACAATTATGCAATGTATCTCACGCCCATGACAAATTTTTCATATGCGTGCAATGTGTTTTCATAGGCGTGACACTCCACTCATGCTCATGCAAGGAGCTGTCATGACCATGAGCATCATTGAGGCTATTCACTATCGTGACTCAATCATGCACGCTCGTGAGTCTTTTTCCACCTATCCCAAAAACCTAGTTTTCACTATAAATAGAAAATGTTGTGACAACAAAAAGTGATAATCAGCATTTTTGGGGTTTTGACAATAGGAGACCTGACAGAGAGCTACCATTCTTGGAGACCTATAGAGAAGATGGAGGGCTAAGCTTCCCAACACTAGTTCGAAGGTGAAATTGATGCTCAAGTCACGGTTAAGCATATTTTCTCTTTATCTAATGTTGAATCTCATTTTAAGGATTGTTCTCGTTGTTCTATTTTGAATGATTTGGGTATTGTAAAGATGATCTTAATGCATTCATTGGATTGTTTTATTAAAAACTATTGCTAGAATCTTCAATATAATCCATAATCATTATGTTTGAGATTCAGTTGTAGCAAATAATGTCCTTGAATCATTAAAAGCAACGTAACTTAGGTTAGATAACCCGATCTTGTATGGTTACTTCCTATATTGATCCGTTTTCCATTTCTTAATGCGGCTGCCCAATTAAATCGAAAGAGTATGTTCTAGGTTATTCGATAGTTAGGCTTAATTAAAGAGCGCATTTTACTTAAACACGACTTAAAGGAAAACTGAGATTAGCAGAATGTGTTGTTAGTCCACGAACAATAGCTTTAGGAGAGGTGCAAAAGCATTATAACAATTAAATGTGTTTAATCGTGTCTAGGTCGAGATTGATCTAAAAATTGGGTTTTACACATATTCAATACTTTTATTGCTTTTGACTGTTTTCTATAATTTGCTCTCATTAGTTTAATTTTATTTTGTTTTCTTGATTGCATTAACTCAAACCCACCCCCCTTTTATTTCCTTAACATCAATTATTTCCATTGTGAGACTTAACCAAACATTCCCTGTGGATATGATCTCAATTCACCACATCCACAAATTTTAGTGTGTAGAGTTAGGTAAATTTTGCAGTACACTCGACACATGCTATCACACACATAAGTAAAAATAAAGTGAATTATAATAATGTTAGCATGTATTAGAAAAAAATTCACATACTAAATCATATCACTACAGATACTAGAGAACAAGTACAATTTAAAATAAATGAAAAGCATACATAAAACTAGGTATATTGCGGTCGACACTCCATGGAGTCACTATTGCAATGTTGGAGATAGCTGACCTAAAAAATGAAGTTAAGGGTAGTTGGACATCACTGAGTAAGTCTACATCATCCCATGACATCCAATGACATGATCACATAATATACATTTTATATTAATATAATCACACATATATGATGTATGAAAAATCACATGCAATGCACAATAAATCATGGACAAGGAATATCCTTAGGACCATATTCTCTGTGGGTACATCCTCATATACTTAGATATCATGGTATTACCCATATAGGCATTAAGATACCAGTTACTCAAATTACATATATACATGAATGTATTGTATGTACTTATATATATATATATATATATATATACACATATATATATCATATCATATCATATCCACGTGTATAGGGATAGGCGCATCTATCTTGGCTTAACTTGTCATCAATATAAATCTAGAACTATCTTTAATAGAGGGTATGGATTTTGTATGGGTAGATAAATATAAACTTACTTTATTAATGTACTTGTCAATCCAAATCTTATGTTGTGGGTCCCACTCCTGAGATATCCATAAAATAGGAAAGGAAATATCCTAATCAATTTCATTTACAAGACGTTGGGCTCAATTAACAACCTAGGATTCATTAGGTTTTCTATGATAGTCCAATTATGCAATTTCTACCTTTGATTATATTCTCACCTAAACTTTTCCTGATTTTTAATTCGTCAACCATTAAAAATTTTGCTATGGTTTCAAAGGGAAAATGACCTGAACATTTCATAAGATTTTTTTAATTTTTCTAAAATAAAAAAGTTGTCAGAAGGTCATCAGAAAAGGATCTCAGATTGATGGAATATTCCTTCGATCATCGAAATATTCCTTTAATAAATGGAGAATTTTCTAATCTCACAATTCAACAATTTTATATCGAATGAAAACTCTTGATTACTAAAAACAACTTTTACAACTGCAAGAAACCCAGATTCTGAACCATTCTTAACGAATTGAAGAAAAAGTATTTCAAAGCCTTAACATCTAATTTTACCAACTAGCAATGATACAGGTAGTGACTAGTGACAAAACCGTAGGTCTTTTACTTTTGACATAAAGGGGAGTCTAATAGTGGTGGTGGTGGCTGGAAACACTCACTAGTGGTGACAGATTGAAGATTTAAGTTATTTTTTAATTTTTTTGTTCAATTTTTTTGACAATTACACTATTGTAAGGTGAAATGAGTATGGTTGTGATAGGATCAAAGAGAGATGTTAATTGGTATATTTGATTGGCTAGTTAGAATTACCTCGGTAAAGAACAAAGGAAGAGAGTGGATTTGCAAATATTAAAATTAGAGGGGTGAAAATGAATAATAGAAAGGAGGATGGTGGAAGTGATATGTCATATATATATATTACAATCTTCCCTCCTTACAAAAAAATTCATCTCAAATTTTACAATAATGCTCTAGTGAGGAAATAAGTATAGATACAACTCTCGTAACTTTTACTCTATTTTCAAGTGATCTCCTTAGCATTTCCATTACTCCATATCACTTTAATCATATGAATCTACTTTAACCATAATTGGCACACTTGAGAATCCAAAATAACTATTGGCTCATCTTTGGTGGTCAAATTCTCATTTACCTCTACATTCTCTGATTGGAGTATATGAGAAGGATTAAAAATGTAGTAATGAAACATAGAAACATGGAATAGTGGGTGTAGTTCCAATACATCTGGGACTAACACCAACTAATAAGCCACATTTCTAACTCTCTCTATTATCTCATAAGGTTCAATATATTTAGAGAAATTTTCCCTTTCTTCACAAACCCTATCACACCCTTTAGAAATATGAAGTCACTGACATAAAATTCTACATCCTTGCACTTTGGGTACACATAACTATTTTATCTATTAAACATTATACTCTACTTGATCAATTGAATCTTCTCTTATGTGATCTTGATTAGTTTTGGGCCCTCCAACTAGCTCTCCCCTACTTCCTCCTAGCACATCAATTATCTACATTTTTTTTAATACAATGCCTTGTAAGGAGTCATCATGCACATTTTCAGCATATCTTCTAAGGTCTGAATTATCATCTTATATTGCACATCAGTCTAACAATGGAATGTTATGCTAAAATCCAATCTGGTGCTCAATGGCTCTGTAATTTCATCCAGGGTTGAGATGTGAACTATGATCCTCAGTTAAAGACTATCGAGGTGGGCACCTTATGGAGACATACTATTTACTCATATACACTCACCCAAGCTTGGACATTAGGTAAGTGATTTTTGTAGGTAAGAAATGGGCTGACTTCATCAACTTATCTACGATCACCCAAATTGAATCAAATCAAGTCCTTATATAAGGTAGGACAACCATAAAATCCATTATAATCTTTTCCCATTTTAATTCAAGAATTGGCAATGGTTGTAGCTGACTTGAGGGTCTTTAAAGCTAAACTTTTACTTATTAGAGAGCTAAAAACTTATAGAAATATCTAGCCACATCCTTTTTCATATCATCCCATCAATAGATATATATAATGTTACGATACATCTTAGTGGAACCTGAATGTACATTGTATGCCACATAGTGTGTTTCCTCCAAAATCTCTGCCTTCAAGTTCTTTACGTCTGGAAAACACAATCTCTCATTCATCCTTATTATACTTCCCTCATAAATCTTGCATTTTATGTGATGTCCTTTTCATGCTTCATACATAAGCTTTTAAAGCTTAGGTTTTTGGCTTAAATGACCTTGATTTTATCCAACAATAATGACCATACTTTTATGTTCGCTAATAGTACTGCTCAATTTGAAATCTAAAACTAAGTACCTTCATTCATCAGATCATGTAACTCTATGGTCAAAGATCTCCTCCCTACTACATTATGTGCCAAAATACCCAAGCATTTCCTACTTAGTGTATCAACTACGACATTTTCCTTTCCAAGATGATATTAAATCATGCATTCATATTCTTTCTTCTACTAAAATATATATTTTAGACTTTAGTAATCCATGTAAATTTCATAATTCTCACCATATAGATAATATCTCTAAATCTTTAAGGAAAAGATCATTGATGGCATCTCTAAATCATAAGTATGGTAATTTTATTCATGATTTTTCAATTTCCTATAAGTTTAAACAAGCACCTTAACGTTTTGTATCAATATACAACCAAGGCCAACTCTCAGAGCATCAAAGTACAGTTGAAATCCTCCACCTTAAGTTTTCTTTAAATTAAAAAATGAATTAATAAAGGAAAAGGAGTTAGTATAACAATTATCCTTCTACAAGGATAACAAAAGCAAGCCAAACGACATCGTATCTACAAGCATATGATCTACGTATAGCAAACAACCTCAAGTGAAACACCTTTCGGAATTTCTCAAAACAAATTCTTACAGTTACCCTAAAACTTGCCCCACTAAAGAATCCTAAGAAATTTCTAAATTAGGGCTCGATAGTTTCATCAACTCTTTCTCTAGATGATTAAGGAGGTAAGTGATTTCTGGTTTGAGCTTCGTTTTTTCCTCTTCGCGTTCAACCTCATTCAAACTTCTCTGATTAGGGCTACTCGATGGGTTTGCCATAAGATTTGAGGTCTGACTAATCTTCCACTACGTGAGTATTAAACTTCAGAACTAGTGAAGGATGTAGGTGATAAGGCATTAAGACCTCACGGAGGAGAGATCTTGAAAGGTAAGAGCTCTACCTTTACATTTCTGTAACTATTGTGTGTGTGGTTATACGGAAGTAATGTTCTAAGATGTACTGGGTGTTCTTGGAGATTTGTTAAAGTCTCTAAGAAGTTACTAGTCTCTCACTACATTTCTTCTCCATATGGTTTATGACCAATTGTTCTCTGATACTATTAGAGATGATATCTGTGATTGAATGTATGCCTCTTTCCCTTTCTACAAATCTTCTATTATTTCTCTCCCTCCTGATCTCTTAAATGCATGTTGTTATGGCAACCATTTATACATCCTTGTCATGTTTGGATGCATGTTTTAGCACTATCTCATGAATAATACCATTCAAGTTTCTTGGATAGTAGTTAAGAGAACATAGATAGGAAATTTGACACCATACCCTGTTAGAGAATTCACATTTGAAAAATAGATGGCCTCTGTCTTCTTCCTCTAGGTTAGAAAGGATGCATCTTTTAGAGGAGGAGAGGAATTTTAGTCTTGTGATAATGCTAAGTCTGTCCTTCATTACTAACCAGCACAGGAAGCTAGCATGAGGCTTGATGGTGTTACTTTATATCAGCTTACACCAACCAATTCTTATGTTTGTCCCATACTTTAGTTATCTAGCTTATCTATTTGTGATGTCTGAAATAGGTAACCCCTTCCATAGATATGTATCCTCTGCTCCATTGAGTCTATATTGTGGTATTGAAAGAAATCTAATCTCCTCTTGGGAAAGATTCCAGTTGCAATCTGTAACTAATTCTTAGATTTTGGCTTTCTTTAAGAATCTATCCAGAATCTCACTAACTATCGACTTGTGAATTAGTGCTCCTTGACTTGTCCAATTGTCATACCATAATAAAATTTGATCCCCTGCCCTTATCCTACAAGTGATATAGTGTTGAACTTCCTCCCCCATTCTAATAATTTAGTTAAAGAACGGTGAGAAGTTGTCTTTCAGTTTAATAGCCCATAGACTACCACCCTTTAAAATATAGTTATGCACCTATTTAATCTATAATGATTCCTTTTCACTCAAAATTCTCCATAAGCTTTTTAGCAATAAGCACTTCTTGCTTCTTCCAATTGACTCCAACCCCAGTCCTCCTATAGCTTTTGGTTCACATATGTGAGTCCAACTGACCTTAGCAATTCCTCTTTCTCCTTTCCCCTTACTCCTTACTCCATAGGAAATGTTTTGTAACGTTGGACTCTTTAAGCCCTTTTTGTATTGGTTTGTACTTGAAGATACTACTGTGTATTGACATATACATGATTGTATATGAGTTTTAAAATGTATTTGAATCCTTTCGGTATTATCTCAGTGATATGTAATACTATATGCCCTTACATGAACTTAGAGTTCATCGGTATGCGAAATCTTGGAGATTTATGACATATAAGTTTCTAAGTGTGTAAAATCGATTCCATTGGATGGATATGGCCATGGTGGTCGAGTTAAAAGTGTTCTATTGCCTTAGAGGTGATTAGACATGATTTATAGACTTATTGGACACCTAGAAAGCTCAATTGAAAAAGTTGATGCACACAAGGGCTTATTTGCAAATTGTTAAAAGTTAAGGGACTTAAATGTAATTTTTCAATTCTTGGAATTGTAAAGTTAAGGGGCCTAGTTATAATTTGAAAAAGTTTGAGGACCAAAATGAAAATAAAAGTTTTGGTCATTCTCAAATTTTGGGCTTAATTGTAAATTTATGAAAAGTTTGGAGGGTATAATGGTAATTTCACATAAACTAAGGGCAAAAAGGTAAATTCACCATTTTTGGTCAAAGAAGAATCAAATTCTAGACCCTTCTTTACCTTATGGCCGTGCACCCCCCCTTTATTTGGCATTAAACTACTTTGTTTTAGTTAAAAGAAAGGGGAAGAAAGGAGAAGAGAGGAGGAAAAGAGGAAGTTTCAGCCCTCACCAAATTTTCACCAAGTTTTTGATTCTTCAACTCAAACCAAGGTGTTCTAAGTTAATTTGGGATCAAGGAAATCAAATCTATCATTAGATTTGAGAAATTCTCAAAGGATTTGAAGATATCACTAAAGGAAAGTTTAGGTAAATTTTGT